>JAWWEO010013055.1:0-129197 GCA_035582975.1 Ormyrus labotus
TAGACGGCGAATATTGCACGCGCGTGGCCGATGTCGAAATTGTTTGGCCCCCCGCCCCCCCCCCCTGCGGTTTCAATTGAAATCTCATTTCCTAGCGAGAGCTGCGCAACCTTATTACTCTTCGATTGTGGCGCAATTATCGGTGTCGATTAGCGATTCGGCGCTTTTCTAAGAGCGAAATAGCGGAGGTTTAATTGCCGAATTAATTCGAGGACTTTATAATTTTGCGGACGATTATCTGGCACGTAGCTTGATTTAATTATTTAATTTGTAATTGTGATGGAAGATTGCGTTATTTTATGGGAATTACGTATTTAGTAATTTAACGTTACTCTCGTTTATGCAATGTAAAGTTATTAAATCAAATTACGGGGCGTTAATATTAATCGCTTTAGGATAAAATTTCCAAAAGTTTAATAGGTGTACCTTCAGTAAATTTAAGAGTACGTAGAAAACGTTACTTCAGTAAAATAGCTCTTATCGATTTTCCGCCATTGCGTAGTTTAAACTTTAAGGGAGATAATTTTACCGGAGTTGGAGCAATTCCCGTTAATTTCAAAAGTCAGCGCTTTAACATTTAAATTGTCCAAACCACAATTCGTATACCTATTATAATTAGAAATTAGAATTGCGGTAGTTCTGGCAATTGGAAGTGGAAAACCTCAATCAGGTCACTACTGTTTGAATTCTGCTCTGATTGTCACTAACGCATTGATCTTTTATTAAGGGGTTCCCGCTGTATAATTTCGACTTCTAGAAGTCAGTCTCTATTTAGCGGCGCTAATTAAGCCATTTATCATAAGAAAGCAGCGAAATTAGTATAAAAAAAAAAAAAAAAAAAAATGTTCTCAATTTCTGTCCTCAGGTCATAACGGCACCTGGAACCGAGGCAGCAGTGGCGCCGGGGGCCAATCGTCAGCAGGGCCTTGGTGTCGCAGCCGCGCTGGAGATGGCCTGCAGGGCGGGAAGTACCGAGTTAGCAGCCGAGGGCCGCGCTAGCCGGTCAGCCCCTCCGCAGCGGAGGCTCAGATAGAGAGCGCGAGAGGCTGGAAGGATGCATCACGGACTGGGCTACGGGCCGGGGCCGCAGGAACGAGTGCACCAGCAGCAGCAGACGCAGCAGCAGCAGCAGCAGCAGGTGCCCCGTACCGTCGGGGGCCTGCTGCCCGACAAGTGCCCCTACGAGGCGTACGCCGCCCAGATACCCGACTGCTGCGCCGCGGCGGCTGCGGCTGCGGCGGCCGCCGCAGCTGGACAGGATCCCTACCCCAGGCCGCCCAGCGGCTACGACACCAGGTGCTACGACGAGTGCCACCGCAGGACGCCCTACCAGGATGACTCCTACTCGCAGGTCGGTAATTAGCTCGCTCGCTCCTTCCTTCCCCCTGCTCTTTAAAACTTGTGCATTCTTCTGCGAAGGGTGTTGTTGATAGATTTTATAAAAAAAGGACAAAATTATATATAATAAAGATTTTTAAACATTTTTGCTTTTAAGCAGATTAATTCATTTCCATCGCGCGTTTGAGGATTCACGGGGTTGCAAGTTAAATAAAAGTATCGCACTGCAGTAGTGCCGCGCAGATAGTACGGAAATTAAGGTCAGCTGTTTACAGTACGCGAAGCTAAATATTCCCAGCTGTTTACAAGACATATATTGCGCGGAACGCCAGATTAACAAGTTCCTTAACTTTTATTAAATTTTAGCTTGCAATAATTTAAATTTTTCCGCTGACCATACAATTCAAAACTTTACACATTTCACCTTCGACCGAGTAAAACAAATTAGCGCGAATCTTTACTGCTCAAAGGTTATTCCCTCGGGCTTCCCTTACGTTTACAAGCTCTCAACAATTGACAATTGGTGCGCGCAGAACTGCAGACGATAGTATAAGCTATGCAAGTGCGCAGTATACAAGGGAGTATTCAAACTACGTCGATAAAATGTACCGTCTTTGAGAAAACACTTGTGAGGGATCAATAGCTGTACTTGGAGGAGCTTACTTTTATGTACATTGATTCCGTGTAGAACATTCCTGGAATTCATTCCATACCTACTAAAGGGAAATAAAGGAGAGACATTGCTTGTGTATTAGCTGCTGCGCAGTTCAGAATTCAAGGAATATATTATACCGTACTCTCAATTATCGGGGAAGAAAACAATTTTGTTCTTCTAAAAAAACTGTTCTTTATTTTTACCCTCGACCCGCACTGCATTAAAAACTGATTTCAGCGCGGAGTTTTACGAAATATCAAGGGATATTTACAAGCGCGAGATTCCTGATGGTCCATAGAAAAAAATTTCCCGCAGTATTATACTATTGTTTCGAGCATAAAGAAACTTGAGACCTAAAGAACTTTGAGACTCTTATCTCCGGGAAAAGTTGAGAAGTAGGCAGTTAACGTTAATTAAATAGCCAGGAAAACTGTATATCCACGGTGTATAAGTGTACTTTTTGTTTTTCCCGAGATTCCATCCGCCAACTCGAAAATCGATAAAAAAAAAAAAAAAAAAAATACGCGATTCCGAAAACCTCGAACGCAAACATCGAGAGGGCGAACGCGCGAGTCGCAAAGTAAAAAAGGAGTCGAATAATTTTCGCGCGAGCAATCCAGTTTTAACGCGCACGTAATAAAGTAGAAATCCCTTGCTCTCTCGTAAAGCGCAACTGTGCTTTAATCTGCAATTAAGCTCGGCAAATAAAAAAAAAGCCTCTCTCCCGAGAGCAAGTTCCCCAAAACGCTCGAAAGTTTTCGCGGCGCCATCGGTATTCTCCTCAAGACCAGTCCCTCTTTAAGGTCTAAAGGGTCCAAGAGCTCTCGACTCCCTCTCTCTCTCTCTCTCTCTCTCTTGGCTTGCCTAATTGAGCGAGCTCGCGGCTGTCCTGCCAATTAGCCTCGCCCTCTCTCTCCTCCGAACAATTGTCCGAACGAGGGAGGGACACAGTTCGGGCTGCCTGTTTTACGAGCGCACGGGGGATTCGATTTCGGAATGGGCGCGAGGACATTCGTCATGTCAGGCTCTCGCCGCCGGTAATTGATTCGCGGCGCGCGCGCACTTTTGTTTCGAGGCGTATAAATCCCCGCGCGAGCGCGCGGAGCAGCTTTTCTATCGGCGCCCGCGATCTACGCCCGAGCTTTTGAGGGATGGCCGAGCTTTCGCGCCGCCGCCGCCGCAGCCGCCACGCGGACAAAAATGTCGATAAGGCCGCGCGAGGGAAATGCCGAGTTCCTCTTGGCCCCCCGCCCGCTTTCGGACTCTCTCGCGCGAGTCTAATTTCGATGGTTTATGGGATTATGGATTTTTGGGGGGGAGACTGCTTGTTTGGGAGCTCGAGCGGAGAGGTATTAAAAGTTCGCAGTTCCGAGGTAATTAAAGACTTCGGGATAAATTGGGTAAGCTCGGCTGCTGATTACGCGCGGGAAATTGTTGACGACGTTAATGTGCTCGGGTTTTTATTGTGTAATCTAACACCGCGCATATAACATTGATAGAATTTTCTCGATTAAACAAACGGAAGGATCGTCGATGGGACGTCAAATGAACTGGAGTTATTGAACTCGTTTAAGTAAATTAGTTAAAGACCCAATTCCTTTGATTAATCGTAAATAAAAGTTCTCCTCTTACGCGAATAGAAACAGCAATTGATCGCTGCACTCCATTATTCAAATTCCGTAGTTAATTGCTGATCAAACGCCTTTCCAGAGCTTCAAATTACCTTCATTAGCACTTCTAACGGTAGGATTTTTTTATACTTGCTTGGTAAAAAAGTAGACTAAACTAAGCGAAGAAAAGTGAGGAATTCCATTAGTGTCTCTGTTGTCAATTTTATTCAAAGATTCAAATTATAAAAAAAAAGAAAAATGTTCAAACTAATAAACAAATAAATTCCGCACAAAGATTTTATTTCGCGTATATCCACTTCTTACTTACTTTCCCCCTCAAATAATACCTTCGACTCCCTCGACACTTACAGCCTCCCTCCCGTCCCCCTCTCAATTTGTTTAAAAGGCCTGAAAGGAGACAACGGCGTTCGCTAATAGAGCAAAAAGCCTCCTCGCGGCGCCGTTCTCTTTCAGGCAGCTTTAAAGGGGCCTCTCTTCCACGGCTGCGGCGACGGCGGCGCGAATCTGACTGAGCCGAGAGGAAAAAGAGCGAGCAGCCGAGGTATTAGGGTCACAGGGTCGGGAAAGTGTTACGAAAAGAGCGAGAGCGAGCGGAGGCTCGTGTTTTCCGTCGCGCGCGCGAGAGCCTTTTCATCGCGCCTTGATCTTTCGGGGGCTGCAGGCCTTACATTCTCTCTCCTCCCTCTGCGCGGGATAATTAGCCCGGAGTAGAGGCCGGCGGATGAATGTGCCAAACGCGCGGGATGCGCGCGAGCCTCGAGTGGCCGATTACAGCCGGTGCGTGAAAAGCGGCGGGAAAGCGAATGCCGCCGCGAATCGGGTTAACGGGGTTTTTCTTTCGGGATTCGGTTTTCCACTGCCGCTGGAATTGGGTCGTTATTTTTCTTTATCACTTGTTGATGCTTCGCGCTACTTTTCGCGTTTAAATTGAATGATGTCACTGATATGCGTCGAGATGTTCTCATTTTTTTTTTTCGATTCGAACGGTATAGAATATAATATAGTGAAACGCGATCCACTAAAATGCCTTCTGCATATTTTGGTTTTAAAAATTTATCGTACCGAGTCAATATTTATTATTTTAATCAAGCATAATCTGTGCAGAAGTACTGCATTTTCTTTTAAATAAAAAAAGTTGTAAATGCCGTAACGCCGTGCTTATGAAGATTTTTCCTCGGTGGCACATTCCAGCAACTTGGTAAGTCTAATTCAAAAACTACGCAAATGTGAATTAAATGTAAATTAAAATCTCTTTTTATTCCCGCTAAAAATAAGCGACAATACTTTTTCCCATCTTCTCGTTCAATATTTCGCATTTTTTGCGTCAAAAGCGCTTAAAAACGCAATGAAAAAAATTACCGATCGAATTTCCGAAAAACCCGCTCGAAAGAAACATATGTCGTCTAATTAATTTTTATCGGAACCGCCACACACCCAATAACTGAATACTACACTTAGCGAGCTCGTAAAATTTTATTAATACGCAGTACGTATATATATACGCGAGCGCGAAATCTTTATTCCAGCCGGCACTAAAGCAGGCGATAACGAGGCGCGGCGCGCCGTATCCCCCCCATTTACGATTTCGTCCTTAATTAACTTATTAACGGAAGACGTCGTCGGCGGCGGCTTTAGCCTCTCCCGCGCCTCGATGACAATGGCCTCTCTGCCAAAAGTTGAGGTAAAAGGCCTCCTCGCGAATACGGCACCGCTCTCCGGAGATTATTTATTAAACTCGACGCAGTTGGACTGGATCCAAGCCCGGGTCTTCGTGCGGCCTCTCCCTTTCTTTCGGTCCGCCTCTCACTTTGTATATATATATATATCCATCTGCAGAGGGCCGCTGGGCTCGCGGTGCAGTCTCATATAATCAAAGTGGAAAATGCGCGGCTTCGACCGACGTGTTTACAATCGACGTAACCGCCGGGGCCTCTCGTAAATGTGCGTGGCGCGTAAAGCTTTATACATTTTCGGCTGCCGCCCGCAAGACTTGGGATTCCGTTTGGAGGCAGAGGAAGAGAGAGAGAGGGAGTTGCTAATTGTTTTGCTCATAATTCCTGGTTATTGTTAATGCGCCCGGTGAATTACGACGGCGAGCTTCTCCGCGGCCGGGCGCGCGGGTTTTGATGTTTGCGGCGAAAAATTAGGTAACGCCGCGGAGAACTCGCTGAAATATAGCGTCGGCGGGAGAAAGAGAGAGAGAGGATTTATGTTTTTAACGGAATTAATGCAATTTGGAATACTCTTCGCGCGGCGATGCGTTTTAAAACCTTTGCTTCTGACGCTGCGAATTAACGCTGGTGCTCTAATGTATAACGTTTTAATGAAACGCTTTAATAGACTTATTTTCTTTGCGTCGGACGACTTGTGCCGTCTTAATGTTGACAATTCGGTTTTATTACGGAGAAATAAAAAATGATTTCTATATTTTAGCGAATGTTTGGTACAAATTTACTCTGCTGACTTTTTGCATATTTTTTTTTAGAAAACTCTTTTAGTTGAACTACGTTGCGCTTCGAGATGGAAGCAATTTTATATTTTTCGACCGTATGGAATTTTGAAATCGTTCGAAAAGTATTGCACGCCATGAAGAATGGTTTAATTCACTTTGATTCTAAATCGTCTGTAAAATAACACAAAATCAATTAAAAAATAAAATCCCTTCATTTGGTCAGAACTTATATGAATTTTATAGACCACCTCAACGTAAATCTCAAAGTGGAATAATTAGAGTGCAATTAAAATTCCGAACAGCAAAGTTAATAACGACACCTTATCACTCAAAAATGAAGTCCTGAGTAAAACAGTCCAACCCAATGAAGCACCAGTCGATTAATCTTAGCCGTGGCAAAACTTCTAAAAAAAAAGTCCCTTGAATTAGTGCGACGCGTGACCCGGAAATGTCAAAAACACACTATTCTTCTGTCCAGCGGACGAAATTCAGTGGGGAAAAGAAGAAGGCAGAAAGGGGGAGAAGGATTTTTGAGTAAAAATATCAGCGAACTCTGCAATCCTCTCCATCATGGATGCTCGCATTCGAATCGTAAACCTGTGCATTTGCAAAATCGATCGATTGCTCTTTCGTGTCCACTTCTCTGGTAGTCTTGCGACATTCCCCTATATGCGTTCATCTTACTTTTCTGTTTAACTTACTGCGGCGAAAGTTTCGCTCTTGAGATTGAATCGAAAATATTCTGCATTATTTTTTTTTTCAAATTTCTTTTATTTAGAAGGGATTTTAGCTTTTTTATTTATGCAGATAAATTTTCGCAGAACAATAAAATAATAAATGCGCTACTTTTTCGTCTGACGCGTTTTCTGAATAAAAAATACCGCTACTATAAAACTTTTATTTAAAAGATTTTAAAATATAAATTTGCTTTTACGACCTGAAAATTTTGAACGAATTTTCGGAAATCCTAGGTGTTTTCGTTTAGATGCGAATATATGCAGAACAATTCCACTCGTAAAACTCCACTAAATTTAACTAAATTTTGTACATCCCTTTCTTTATGACTTTTACGAAGCGCCTGAAAATTTTAGCGCATTCCATTAATAATATTTCACTTCGCCGATTGCAAAATGTAAAAATAAAATATCGCGGAAAAATTTTTCTCTTGCAAAAAAAGTCAAATTTTCCCTAGCATCCCCCAATCGCGAAGCGTCCCATCCATTAATACCCCACTCCCCGCCTCGCGAATTGCTCCCCGAAATTTCGGCCCGCCGAGACTGAATTTGCAATTTTGCCCGCGAATAATAGTTCGCGCGTAATTTACGTTAACAGTCGCGATTTCGGTATCATTAAGCGGCTTTAAACGCACAAACAAGACATCCGAGGGCGCAGTCGTGTGAACGGGCCCTTACTCTATCTGGCAGTGCTCTCTAAAGCCCGGATACTCGCAATATGTCGCGTGCAACCGCTACAATGCCCGGGCTTTCTGTGCCCCGCTGTGTGTGCGTCCCCTCTCTCTCTCTCTCTCTCTTTCTCTACGCGGTGGCGGCGGCGGCGGCTGCTGCTGCATGCAAAGCGCAAAAGTAATGCCGGAATGCGCGCTACTTCGACTATGCGGGAGAGAGAGAGGGTGAGTGCATAAAGCTCCCCTCGGCTCTCGCATTATTATCGCGGACGCGAAGTCCGACCCCGAGGAAGGAGAATTGTCGGACGCAAAAAGTGTCCGAGGAAGAGGAAGTGATATATATCGACGTCGCTCTGGGGATGCGGCATTGAATTATTGTGTTGTCGGGAAGGAATTAATGCCGAGCTTTTCGATTCTTGTACGGCGAAGGGGAAGCTGATTATCGTAATGAGATGTTTATGCTCTTTTCGGTGACTCATGTAATTTATCAAAATGCCGATAAAAAAAAAAAAAAAATAAAAAGGACATTATTATTCTGCGCGCAATGAATATTTGGGTTAATATTTACGTGTAACATTTTGTTGAATCCGTTATCTTTGCGGTTTCGGTTTGCTGTATTTCAGTCTGAAATCGTAATTATTCCATTTCACTAGTCACTAATCAGAGTTGCGATTTCAAATGAATATATTGCCACGAAAGCCGGAGTAGACTACTGGACTATGAATGAAACTCGTGAACGCTAACAAACTTACCAACGTTCTGCAAATTGCAGCCGTGAAGCATAAAGCAAAAGTGTCACAAATTTTCCGCGTCAAATTCAATTTTAAAACGCAACTTTTGAGTTGCGTATTATAGTATATTTTTGCAACGTTTTAATAAGTTACGGGACGATAAGGTTTGCATAATATAACGCAATTGAATTTCATTATATATGAACGTGAATTTAAAACTTTCAACGGAGCGGATATCGCATGAAAAATATTTAATTGTATTAAAAAAATGTACGCAACAGGCAAGGCAAAAACCGAATAAAAGAATCAGCGGAAAAGATAATATTTAATTCAGCGAAATTCAGAGCTCGATATTAATCACAAGCGATGTGATAAATATTTAGTTCAGCCGGACTGGTGGCAGCTCTTTAGTTGAAAAGCGAGAAAAAAGGCAGAGCGGCGGCGGCGGCGGCGGCGGCGCACAGAGAAAATGAGAGCGAAAGAGGGGAAGAAAAGAGAGAAAAAAAAGAATCCCAGCCTTTGGCTTTATACCGCATGAACTTGCGCTTCGTCAAAGTGGAGACGAGCGAAGGATGACGTGAAAACTAGACGCGGAGAGAGAAAGAGAGAGAGAGAGAGAGAGAGAGAGAGAGCGTAATACGTTGACGCATCGGACATTTGAATCATGTTGTATCGAATTCCCGAAGAGAGTCATTAAAATAAAAAAAGAAATCACTCTCCGCGGCACACTTTTCCAGCCGGCTGGACGCGGAAAGTAAAGTGTAACATTTCACAGAAACCGACAGCTACAATTTCCATCACTCCGGTCTCGCGATTCCCGCAGCCCCGGCGGAGCTTACGCTCAAGGCATTCGAAGCCTCTCCGCGGAGCCGGAGAGGTGAAAAAAAGAGGATTGAAATTGGAAAGCGAAGAGGGTAAAAAGTTTTTCCATCTCTTCGGGAAGCGACGGCGGCGGCGGCGCAACGACGGCAGCAGCAGCGGCGGCCCGCTCCTCCGGCTGACTGCATCCCTCGCGGAGGAGGAGGCTTTCTGGGTCAGCGGAGAACGTAAGCCGATTAGAATTCGAGGGATCTGGGTCGACGGGAAATGGCCGATGCGACTGGGCTTGGGATCGCGTTGTGTGTGTCTCTCTCTCTCTCGCCTCTTTCCGGCGGCGGGAGACGTTTCGCGCGTCGTATTACTTAATTGATTAGCGGCTCGTGGATGGACGTGGGCTTGTACGAGTTGGCAGAGCGGGTTATTGGGATCTCTCTCTCTCTCTCTCTCTCTCACTCTCTCTCTGGGAGGAGGTTGCATACTTGGCGCGTGCGGCTGCAGCGAGGCATGAATTTCGGACGATCGACTACTGCAGCTCCCCGAGGGTCAGGTTCGTTTTCGGGATTAGGGTTTCCTGATGCGATAATGAAGAAATTAAATGCTTCCTTGATCTTCCGGCTTTCTGGGTTAAAGAGTTAATGGGCCTGCATGTAAATGAGGCGCGCAGCTGGAAGAGTTACGGGAGTATGTATTTTATCGAGTTCAAAATTTCACTCGGGTAGTAAGAATTGTTGGGAAAATATATAATGGAAACTTTATAATTTGTCGACTCGATAAAGGGAAGATGTGAAAAGTCTGTTTTTAAAAAAAAAAAAAAAATCTTTATTTATGTAAATCCGTTAGAAAGTTGAATTTATTGAGACATCCGTTAAAATGGATAACTTTGTCGTATCACTAAATCATCCGTCATTTTATTTATCTGACAAATCTTTCGCAAACTCTTTGTTATTCCGAAACCCAATACCCCAAGTTTGACCAAAAACTTGCCATAAAAGCAAAAAGTTTTCCCGAGATATATAAACATTCAGATAAGTTCGACCTCAGATTTATGTCTTTAGCAAAATAAATCTTTATCGCCAGATGGAAAGTCATACTTTATTTATTTACAATCAAACGCAAAGAATCAAATCACATTTTTTTTTAAGCAAAATTTTCAAATCAGATCACGCCAGAAAAATTGCACAAGTTTTAAACGAGTCATTCGCAATGTATGTCTTAAAATGCCCTCTCCACCCGTCCAAAACAGCCTCTTACCCTGTACGAGGACCTGCCTCGACCCTCAACACCCCATTTCCCCCAGCCGCAACATCATCTCCCAGTGTCCATCCCCCGCCTCCTCGTCCCGCATCCCGATCAGTGCAATCTCAGCTGCTCACCTCCGCCGCAAGGCAGCCCGTTAAACCCAAGGCCAGTCCCCGCGACGCCTTCGGCCGCTCCGCAGAGCCGTCCGTCACGTTCCTCGCCGCGATCTCTGCGGCGCTTCCTTCCCTCTCTCGGCGGCATAATGAGCTTCCAAGAGATTGTCACGGGCATACCTTCCTCAGGAGACGCTGCCGCCGGGCGCCTACCAGCGGCCTCAGTCCCGGCTGGGCTACGGCGACGAGCAGCAGCAGCAGCAGCAACAGCAACAGCAACAGCAACAGCCGAGGCCCCAGTCCCGGGTGGGCTACGCCACGGACTCCAGGTGCCCGAGTCGACTGGCCGGTATCGCCGGCTACGACGACACCGGCGGCGGCTACCTGGACCAGTCGGATCCGCGGATGTACTGCACCGGCGGCTACTGCATGGGCGACACGATGATGGCGACCGCGACGGCCCGCGGACTCTGCGGCGCCGAGGAGATGGAGCTCGACATGCGCCGGCACATACAGGCCTGCGCCTGCACCTGCAACCACATGGGTTACGGAAATTACATGGACTATCAGGTGAGTGCAGAGCGACAGCTGGACCGGAGGCTTGTTTTCGCGCGTCGTTTGCTACTTCGACGTTAACGGGGCAAAGAATGCGGGTATAGCGAGATTATTGTGACTCGCGGTTACTCTGACCGTGCTCTGAGTAAAAAGCCTTTCTATAAGTATTAGATTTAATTAGATAGTGGGTTTAATTATTAACGGTAAATTCGTTAATTTCGAATGCGTGCCGCGGTAACGGTGCATTATTGTGGTTAGACAATTTATTAGAACCAAGCACTCACGAAGCTCTAAATTCGCAAGCCGAGAGTTGCAACATTTCACTATTATTGTATTAAATACAGCCGGAACAGTAAATTAACAAGTGCTTTCGGAACGTTTTCGAGGTAAAAATTGCGGTTTGAAATTTAAAAAAAGTTTCTTTACCGAAAGAAATGCTCGCCCCAAGAAACTTTGTTTTACAAAGTAAATCATTTTCCCTTTAAGTGTAAAAAACATTAAAAAGCAAAACTTCCATGCACATCCCCGCCATCCCCGTGACCGCGCATCGTATACGCGCGGCGAAAATCTAATATCTCCACCTTTGGCCTCCACTTCTCATCTCGGCGCTTCATCCGGCCACTTTAGGAGGAGGCAGGGCCGAAAAAGGCTCCGCTCTCGAGTCTAAAAAGTCACCGGGGGTAATCGTACCGCGTAAAAAATTGATTTCGCAAAGCCGTGCACTTAAAAGAGAATCGTAATTTCGCTTAATTCCTCTCATCTGGGTTATTCACAAAGAGCGTTGCGACGCCCCCCCCTCCCCCCCCCCTCCCAGCGCTATACTTGTCTTCTTCCGTCGTGTTTCATCTTTTATATGCGTTTCTCGCTTGACTTTGAGGTAGGCCTCCGCGTGCGCGCGCTCCTTGCTGTATAAAGTTAAAAAGCCACGAGAGCCGACGACTGCCGAGCGGGAATATGTTGGCAGACACAGAGAGAGAGAGAGAGAGAGAGAGAGAGAGAGGCAGGCAAGCGCGACTTACCTAAAAAGAGACTCCGAGAAATGGCAAAAAGGCCCTCAAGAATTTTTACAAACCATCTCGCTGTTTTTATGTTGCCAAGTCATATCCTGTAAAAAATGCTATGGGATCAGTTTCACTTGGTAAAAAGTTTTCGTTTCTTTTTTTGGTTCTGCGTCTTTCCTTTGCCGTGCCGCGAATAGATTTGTTATGGAAGAAAAATGTTTATACATTTATTTGGATTAAATGCAGTTGGGAACACATTCACTGTTAAAAAAAAAAAGTTATTAAATCGAAAACTCAGAAACAAGAATAGAAATTTCTGGATTACCCGTGAGAAAAACATACCAAAAAATTGCATCATCAGTAAATGGAGAAAATGTAAAGAAAATCGAGTAGAAAATGGGGTTAGGAGAGTAAAATGGTCAATGAGAAAGGGTGGAAAATGGACCCAAAAATAGGGCCGAGGAAGTTAAGAAAATTGTTAAAAGGAAAAAAAAACTAACGAAAAAGAAAGCTATAGAGAAGGAAGGAATAAAGGAAAACGAGGATCGAAAAAGGCAAAAGATAAGGGGAGTCAGGAGGAAGCAAATAGGGAAAGAACAGAGTTCCGCAGTTGGCAGATGCTGCAATGTGTCACACTTAAGTTTTTACGAGCGCGCGAACTTTTCGAAAAGAAAGATTTAAAATTTTTAGAAAAATACCATAAAAATCGACTTTTATCGCGCGATTAAAAACAGCTGCGGGAAAGCTTGTTTTCAACAAGTAGATTTTCAAGCCCTTAAAAATACCGCATTTTCGTAACTGCGAAAGAAACGAAGCGCGAAGAAACGTACGAACTTTCTACTCGACCTACCGGCACATTCGCGCTGCCTGTGGGCAAATCACTCGAACGAACGGCGCGCCTGCGGATTATAATTCGCCTCGCGAAACGTCCCGCAAACCTCCCCGTAAAACGCCTACGCGCGAGCGGCGAGCCTTTTCGGGAGACATTATTTTTACTTTATGATGTTATCGCCCGGCGGAACGTATTTATGGAATTGCAAATTGAAATCGGTGCGCGCGCGTTCGCGGCGAAGGAAAATTAATTTTACGAGCGTTTTAAAATTAAGTTTGCTTTGTTTTAGAGCGGCGAGTCGCGCGTGAATTACCGCGCGCGCTCGTAATATTCGATTCGCAAAGTGAATTTTCATTATTATTTGATGCATTTAACGCGGAGTGTTCGAATCGAGGGAAAGTTATTTATTTAAACGGAGCTAGCGGGGTTTCTTCGGGCATCGGGAAAGGAGGTTGAGTTTTAAAAATGAAAATGCAAAGGTTTACGAGAGCAGTGAATTTATTTACTTGATTACATTTAATTAAGCGCTTTGGGATATAACCCCATGAAATGCTTAAAAATAAATTGTCTTCTTTATAAATATATGTAATATATGTAGGAAAGTTTAAATTATTTTATTTTTTTTATACCAATTATTTTTCAGTTTTTAATGGCCAAGATAAATCAAAGCTCAAATATTTCTTTGATCTCTTTTAGTTGCAAATATACCGTACAGAATTTCTGTGAATTTTTCGCGAAAACATCGAGCTTTTCCCGTATTATATTCAGCGAATTTCTTGGAATAAATTACAAATACTTTTTAAATGTGAACCGATTTTTACCTCATTTTCCAAGTAAACGGTTTTATATGTTATTTCTAAAGCACAGATTTCTGTGAAACAAGCGGTTGTTAGTTTAAGAGCATTTGAATATTTTCATTTTATTCTAAAAAATTTACGGAACAATTTTCCCTTTTAAGAATTTCGTAAAACTCAAGTTTAAGGCTAAATTTATTGTTCTTAATACTTTAATAAAACTAGTCAAAAGCATTTAAAATAATAAAGCTAACTAAAACATAATTTTATGTTTAGTCGAATAGGTAAACAAAGCAGAACATCAGTCACCGTTTCAACGACATATCGAAATATATATATTAACTATAAATTAGTTAATGGTAACTATACGTTGCATCAGTACTATAATTCATACAAGAAATTATATCTTTTTCATAAAAACGCTTTTTTGAGTTGAAAAAAGAATGATTACCAAAATTTAATATGAACTACTTCTTTTCAAAAAAATTGTCACGAAAAAAAGTACTTTGATATTTCACATAAAAATTTACCTACATTTTAAAATTAAACAGGACATTCTAAAATATCAGTCTTCGTTAAGACTTACGTCAAATTAATTTTTCTATTATTATGGTTGAAGAGCTGGTAATGAGTGGGTCGTTCGTATTTCTGATGTTTTAATTTTCTATACCCTCGTGTACAGATAGTTTGTGAATCAACATCTTGCTCTTCTTTTTAAAGCTTTTGCCGCAAACACCGCATTGATAGTTGCTGTATTTTCCCTCCATTTTTCGTTCATGAACTCTGAGTTTGTGTTGCATCCGATGAGATGTCTGCCCAAATCTTTTGCCGCAAACGTCACATTCGAAATTTTTTATTTCTTCGTGGATTACACGTTTGTGTTTCAGCATATCACTTCTCCATCCAAATCTTTTACCGCAAACATCACATTCGAAATCTTTTTTTTCTTCGTGGACTACGCGTTTGTGTTCCGTCATATGATTTCTCCATGCAAATCTTTTACCGCAAACGTCACATTCGATATCTTTTCTTCCATGGACTACGCGTTTGTGTTTCGTCATATGATTTCTCCGTGCAAATCTTTTACCGCAAACGTCACATTCGATATCTTTTATTCCATCGTGAACTGCTCTTTTATGAAGCAGCATATTACTGCTTTTTCCAAATCTTTTACCGCAAACATCACATTCGAAATCTTTTTTTTCTTCGTTCACATTGTGAATTTTTCTGAATCCCTTATGAGTATGAAATTGAAGTGCAATAGATGGTATATTTTTTTTTGCTTCGAGGGATATGACTTGTGATCTAAAAATCATTGTAAAATTATCTTTGAAACTTTATATAAAAAAAGTATTTTTATAGATAAAAATTTATGTTATTTGATATTATTTAATAAACAGTAATTTCTTAGTGTAGGAGCTGACATTTTAATTAATAAACTTATATTGTTTATCAAATTGAAATATTTAAATATTTTTAACTTACTGCGAATCAATAAGACTTGCCATTACTGATGATTAGAAAATACTAATGTACAGTCCTTGAATACAGTGCACTTGAAAAAACGGAACTACAAAGCACAGAGAACTGTATGAAGTACGTTACTATAGTCTCGCTATGAAATCACAGTTAAGATAATGAGTTCCAAATAAATAATAATACTTATAATAATATTTCTGAATATTATGATTGAAGTGTAAACAGAGTGACAAGGAAATCTAATATGCCGATATTGTAAACAATTTTTATGTATTACTTATTTTAGTAAATTTGAAAGATACCAATCTTTTATTATTCTTATTCAATTAATTAGAAAACTAAAAGGTATCTGAATCTTAAATGTCACACAACTGAATCGATAAAAAAGAGATTGCGCTTTTTCGATTTGACGAAAAAATAATTACCAAAATTATTAAATTTTATACCTATTAAGGTACTATACCTATTAAGGTATAGTTAAATTCAACTCTACATTTTCTTTTTATTCTCTTTTTATTATACAGCTGTTAAAAATAATTTATTCTTTACAAACACGAATTCTATTCTGTTTTAATTTTCATTGGCCGTACATTTACTTATTTACTTATATTTCACCTTAAATGTATGCTAATAATCAAATATGATGTTAGAAACTATAAACTTGCTGAAGTATTGTTTAAAAAACTTGAAATATTCCTAATGTAAAATTTTAAATTCCTAAAAAATTTAAAGACCAGACGCGAGCCATCAAGAATTTAAGAGAACGGCAGAAAGATTTGTGCAGACAGGCAGAAAAGTGGCCGTTCTCTCACTTTTGCGCGTTCGCACAATCCATTTTCGCTTGTCCTCGTCAATCTCCTCAGAAGAGCGCGAGCGCAGAATAATTACAAAACGCTCGAGGTGCTTCGAGGTGGCTAAAATGAAAAAGCGTCGCCTTAACTAGAAGACCCAGAGCCAATAAGAGAAAACTTCAAGTCCCCTTCCCCTCAAAAAAAAAAAAAAAAAAAAAAAAAACAAATAATAACTTGCGGAAAAAAGTTAAATGAACAGTAAATATAATATACCGACTAAAAGCGACCATGCGTAAAAAACCTGGTTAAAAGACTCCACATCTCCCGCGAATTCTCCCCTTTTTCCGTTTCTGTTCTCCAATTTAATTCACAGTACCAGCAGTGTCTCCTATTTTCGCAATTTACAAGTGGAAAGAAAAATTACCTTGCGGCAGGCTCCGGTCATAAAACAATCACCGGATTAAAAGGACGCTGCTGGCTTCATTATTTTCTCTCTTTTTTCTCGCTTCTTCTTTTTCCCTATTGAAATATGACGGACCGGTGCGCGAAGCTTCGTTCAATCTCATCGAATAATGACGTAACTGTAAAAAAACTTTTTTTTTTCATTTGCTAACAGACGACCCGCGCAGAGCTTTCCTTTTTTTTCCTGTACCCGTCAACTTTGTTAGCGACTTTTTGACGCTGCTTATTGTTACTGTTTGTCTATCGCGTCCAATTAAAAGTCTTTTAATTAGTCATTTAAAATTGTTTGATATTGATTTTTGCTCCGCTCTGCGACATGGACTGTGCATGAAAGGGGGATCGTTGTAGAATTTGTGATACTTGCTGATTCGCAGCGAATTTTTAACGACCAGGCTATAAAAGTTACCAAGCTAAAATGTATCCTATTATCATTTTATTTTTCTCTGCTATAAAAAGTATGACCGGATTCCTGGTAGAAATCTTAAGGAATTTTTGACTAATGAATAGTCAGAAATGCGATTTCTGGTTTAGTTTAGTCTATTCGCTGGCTAATAATTTTTTATTTTCGTCATGCTTTTAATGCAAAAGATGGATGCTTTCTACTTATTGACCAATTTTAAATAAATTAATAAATTAATTAATTCATAAATTATTAAATATATTTTATTATTTAAAAACATAATTGGAATAGTTAAAAAATTAGTTTTTAAGAGGTTAAATATTACTGACTCTAACCCTACTGTCGGTAACAGGGCTTTCAGCACTACCGCACTAACAGGGGCTTAGCCAGAAATTAGAAAGCTTAAAAAAATTAGGTAGTGCTTAATATTTTAACCAGCAGGATTGCTTTATTTTCTACCAAAGATGTTGTGAATTTAGGGCTAAGATACGCTACATCCGCTAAGTTTAAATTTTTGAAATGGAATTTTTATATTTAATTATTTACAACTAAATAATTAAATTAAGATAGAATAAAAAAAATTCGTTTCTTTATTTTATAAAAATTATCATTTAAAATAATTTAATCTAAATTATGAAGAAAACTTGCATCCATAACCTTAAAATAAAAGTACGCGCGAAGCGCACTGGATAATGTCTAGTTAAAATATTAAATACATATTCTACGTTAAAGATAACCTTACACAAAATTTTAAATTTTTATCAGTAAGAAGGCGACAAAAAGAGTGGATATATTATTCTTTGAAATTATCCAAGTCCGACTGTGGCGCCTCCTTCAACTAAAGAAAATATTATTTATTAATTTAAAATTAATTGGCAACTCCAAATCTCAAAAGTTTTCCCACCTGTACGTAATATCAACGTGTATTTCAAAAAAAGTTTCACGAAAAAAGAACTGAAAATAGAAACGTAATCTGGAGGAAACAATTTTAAGACTCAGCAGACGAACATAACCAATCTACTAGTGCAGTTTGAAATGTTTCCTCCAGATTTCGATAGCTATGTAATTAGTTTCTAATTATCGTCTTTTAATATACATTAGAAAAATACACTTTGAACGTTTGGTGGCGCACCAATCGCCTGGCAGCGCACTTTTAAAAAAGTGATGAGCGGCGATATTGAAGCACTTCAAGGCTTGATTTGATTAGTCAATATTGTTCGAATGCTAGAGTTATGAATTCTTTGAATTTTTAAAAATGAATATTGATTTTTAGATATAAAAATATAGAATAGTGAAATAATTTAATAAAAAATATATAATGAAATAATTTAATAAAAATATATAATAGTGAAATAATTTAATAAAAAATATATAATGAAATAATTTAATAAAAATTTATAATGGTGAAATAACTTGATAACATTATACATTAGAATAAAATAATCGCTAGAAAAAAAATTCTCTCCAGCGGGGAATCGAACCCCGGTCTCCCGCGTGACAGGCGGGGATACTGACCACTATACTACTGAAGATGTTGGTTCAGATACTGCTTAGCTAGGTTCAAATTATCGTCATGCCCATAGTGTTCTTGTTGAGGTAGCTGAATCTTCATAAAGTAACCTTTGGTTTGATAGTTTTGCTTTTACGATATCAGATTAATGAATTTGTATTACAAATCTTACTTGTTATTATTAACAATCATTATACTATATAGTAGTACTATACGGTACTATGTGATAATGTGATAATAATTCAAAGACAGGTATTTTGTCGTTTTTTCGTATAATTTTATCAATTAATCTTATACGTACAGGAAATTTTACAAAACTGTCATTAAAAAATTACCAATTAAGAAACAAATTTTACAATACGTATGCTATGTTGAATGATGATAATTAAAACTAAATTTTATTATATTCTTTCTAAGAAAGTTAAAAGAAAAATTAAAATTTCTGTTAAAAACTGAATGAAATAACTGTATTATATGAATAAAATAACTGACATTTCTATTTTAAAGGAACCTTTGAAAAGTATCCTTCTTATCGTTGAATGCTATCTATACATCGGAAATCTTATTATTTTATATTTTTGTTTTTTTTTATCGTATACTGCGACGAGCTCATATTATTCTCTATCTCCTAAACATTTTCCAATAAAATTTGAATATAATTCAATATCGAGCAACCGGTGGAAAAATCATCGATAGAATTTTCTGCCAATTCGATTGAAAAAGCGTTCACAAAGAACGAGGCCGTGAAAACGCTTTTCCGAAACAGCCGTAAATTAGAATGCAGAATTATTTTCGTAAAATTGCTAAACCTCAGTGAAACTCAACAAGTTGAGCCCCCAGAAATCTTTCCCCATCATCGGCACTTTCGTAACTTTTACCGGGCATTCTGCAGCTTCGCTCCTCTGCAGTGCAGCGGCCGATTATTCCGCAGAAACTAGGCTACCGCCGCGACGAACCGGAAGTAATCTGCTCGGAAGGCTTCTCGCGCGCGATGCAGTCTACCTCTATCTCTCTTTCGCTCGGAGCGCTCGAAATCAGCTTTGGCACGCGGACGAGGTTTATTTATTAAAGCTCGTCGATGCACTGCTTAACGCTGCCGCCGTCGGAGTCACTGAGCTCCGCTCCGTCCGAAGGGTGCGCTCGTTCGTTTGCGAATTTACCGGGTCTTTTTCGAGGCGGGGCTCCTCTAGGTTTTCTTTGCTTTAATGGAGATGAAAATATTTGCCGAGAGCTGTTTCTTTTCAGTTTTATTAATGCTATTAAAATATTTGCGCTCGGCAGAGCGTCAAATTTCGTTATTTAATGAGTAAAGCTAGCCGGGCTAATACTTTTTTAACCTTTATTTGTTTTTAATTGTGTACTTGCAAGCTTTAAAAACATATATTTCAGTTATAATTGCGTTTAAATTAAAATGTTTTGCCTTGTGTTTTCACTGCTGTAAGTAGATAGTGCCTCACGTTGGTCAGACAACGTCAAGTTGACGTATTATTTATTTTTAAAGCGATAGCATTCTACTGAATCATAATAAGTTATATAATAAAATGAATAAATATCTGGCTTTTTAAATTGACTATTTTTACAAAATATTTGCAAATGTAATTGACTATGTGATTGGCAGGTAACCTATAATGTAAATACGATTACTATAAATCATCAGTGTGCGTTATACATCATTTTTGCAATTCCGTTCTTCAAACTAGTATCGTTGTCGATAAAAAGAGATTTCCGCTCCCTCTCCAAGTAATCAACAGGCGATCATCGTCACTCCCATTAATTACCCGAAATTGAATTTCAGCTCTACCCCAGCTTACGTGCTCGACCACAAAGCAAAGAAAAGAAAAGAAAATACAAGAAAAGAGAACGTTGCAGCCCCGTATTTCATTATAACTCCACCGCGCGTGAGATTGAGCTTATATAAATCGTCGACTTGCAGTCGTCGCCTAGTTCCTTCCTCCTCCTCCTCCTCCTCGGATGCGCAAATCGAGCCCAATCAATCTTCCCCCCGCGGGCTCTTTCCATTTTCGAAAAATCCATTGTCAAACGGCGCTCGTCGCCAGTTCTGCGCAAAACCTGGCGAAGAAAGGCAAGAGAGAGCGAGCGAGAGAGAGAGAGAGAGGGTCATAGAGAGGAGCAAGCACCGGGCCGCTCACGTGTGTACGGTGCGCGCGCGTGGATATCGGCATCTGCAGCTCGCGCACAAAGCAGCGGAGCGCGCGGTCGAAAATCCTGGCCAGATGCCAGTCGCCTCCCGCTATCTATCTCCCTCGCTCTCGAGTATCCTGCGGAGAAAAGGAGAAAAAAAATATGCCCGGCCCTGCTTTGTGCCTACACAAACGCACGGGACCCGCACACACGCGGCTGGAACGTACGCCAGAAGCGGAGGAGGCCTAAAAAGGAGGGTAAAGCTCGAGTATCCATCATCGCGATATTTCCCTCGGTCGAGTGCCGACAGACTGCGGAGTTTTCTATGAGCGAGAGCGGCGCGGTGTGCGTGAATATATACGTGATGGGTATAGCTGCGCGCACGCATGCGTCCTCTGTGCGCGCCGCGCGATGCCCGAGATGCTCGAAATTTCGCGGCGAGGAGAAAGGCGGGATAAAGTGCAATGGAGCTCGGCGGAGAAATGAAGCGTCGACGGAATTTTTCTGAAAGGGTGTAATGCTCGAAATGAATGTTTGAGGGTTACTAAAATAAATGTAATTCACTGGTCGAAATGATTTTTTAAGGGGTAAAAGGCAATTTACAAACGCACTCGGGATTTTTACGTCACTGAAGATGCAAGCTCAGTTCAAATCTCGACGAAAGATGCAAGCTCCGTTCAAATCTCAATATCACTAATACCCAAGTAGCTAAAAGCGCACTGTACCTTTAATGCGAAGTAAATTATAAGCTCGTAAAGGAAACGGCGCGAACGAGAAGTATCCATTAAGACAGAAGCCAGCAAAGAAGAGGAGGCAAAAGGGTCGCCTCGCCATCAAGCTCGTCAACCGGCTACCGCTGAGAAGAGCAGGAGATAGAGACAGAGAGAGAGAGAGAGAGGCAGCCAGAAGGAGTACATAGACGCTCGGGGGACCACGAAATTCGGCAGCGCCGCGAGAGAGCGTACTGCAGCGAAACTTCGCCGTCGCGCGACGCCTCGTATACGTGCCGTCGCAGCCATGCAGGGCCTGTGCGCGAGGCCGAGTACACCCGCATACATAATACATGGGTTATGTACACACGCGCCAGGCCGAGGGTGTGACCGAGTCGAGCGAGCGCCGGATGCGGACGAATGCCTATATGCAAATGTGTAAATATACCTGCGCGCGTCGCTTCCGAGCCGCGTCGCGCGGACTTGACCCCCACCTCCGACGCGTGATTAGAGGGGCGACGAAAAAGCAGGGCCGATTTTACAAACCCCGCCCGCCCCCGCAGCTGATAACTTTGAAGGACCACCCGACTAAACGCGGGCTCTCCTGCTTTAAGGAATTATTACGGCGGGCCAACTTGGCCCGGCGGCGCTGCCTTGTGGAATTGCGGAAAACGAGATAAAACTTGTTTTCGAACTAACGTGTGGGCTGACAAATTTATTAGGGCCGGTCGGGGGAGAGCCGCGGCAATCAGTGCCGAGGGAAGTGAAAACTTTGAATTTCGCGCTTGATTGGAAAGCGCGGAATTCGCGGCTTTTGCGAACGTTATTTACAATCGCGAGCGGTGTTTACAGTGCGATGCTGTGTATAATGATCCTTTAATTTGCGTACGTATTGTTCAAAATAACGTTACGACTGCTTTAATTTTGCAGCTGCGGGTGTTTAAATATGATTTTAAATGTTATTGGAGCTGTTATTTACTATTTTAAAATGTTTATTTTTTAAGTTATAACCGCTGATGATAATTAGGTCATTGACGATACCGACTTAATTATTTAAAAAGGATTTTATTAAAATTATAAGAGAAAATGAATATCTTACGCTGTACATTACGCAATACGCTATTGACTGAACCCCATTAATGCCCGAAACATCCCTATGAACCGGAACTCACTGAACAAAATGTAAAAGAAGATATTAGTTCTAATTATGTAAGGATATCAGAAAATTCAGAATTTTTCAATTTATTTAAATTATGAAAAATTGAATTTTACCAAAATCTGAGACCTGAATGAACTCTACGTCGAAAATTACTAAAGAAATGACATTTTGCTTGCAATTGGTTTTGCAATTTGTTTACTAACAGTAGAGAAAATATTTGTTTATAAAAATAAGTAATGAAATACTGCGATTCATTTTCAATTTATTTCAAGTTCTTCATAATGGAATAAACGTAAATCTTGCTCTTTGGGCTTCAAAAATGAAAGCATAGCACGTTAGGTAATTGTTCATTTAACGAACATTTTTTTAATTGTAAAAGCTCTTGAACAATATTCACGGCACTTTAATCTTTTTTTTAAATAATATAAAACATTCTTGTTTCGTATAAATCGCTGGAAGGATCATCCGTATATAATTGATTGACAAACTTATATCATACAAATGAGATTTGAAACTAAAATTTTGAATATACTGCCGAATCGAATCGGGGTACGGGAAATTCAACGAGCAGCTAACAAAATGCTCTCATGCAAAAACAAGTATAGAACGCATTCCTCTTAGCTCGCGAAATCAATACGATTGCAGCACTAAATAAATCATCGTTAAAGCAATAATCTCTCGGAGCAAGGCACAACTTGAACGCGCCCAGTGAAACGAATCTCCATATTTAATCAAAACCTCTGTGCAATAAAAAAAAAAAAAAAAAAAAAAAGAAAAAAATGTACAAAAGCAGCGGCAACAGCCCCTCCTCGCATCATTATTCAATTTCCACTCTCGCGCGTCATTTAGAAACTCGAGCAGCAAGCCGCGGCGTTGCTTTTCACGCGCGAATCAACTCTATGCCTGCGAACAATGATTCCAGTCGTCGATCAAAAGTCTCTCTCTCTCTCTCTCACTCTCGCGCTTAGCTCCCGCCTTGCTTTCTGTCCTCGAAATTGACATCCGCCTTGACGAACTCTGCGGATGTAACTTGGCGCTGAGCTATATTAGAAGAGATACGGAGTTAGCAACGCCCCGAGTCTGCGGCGCGTATGCAGCAGACGTCGTCGGGAGCAGAATCAATGATTATAAAGACGAATGACTTATAGTTGGAAGCAGCCGACTATCGCGCGTTTACGAGGCTAAGGAAGATGCAGGATGTTGGGGGGACAGGCAGATGTATATGCAAGAGAAGCAAAGTTCTGCCGAAGGAGCTCGAAGAACGATTGGGTTTTAAATTCTGCTCTGATTTGACGCAGCAAAAACTAAAATAAAGTAAGAGTCGTGATTATTAATCTTTCATCTTCCCTGATTAAAAACTACTTATACCCGCAGAGTACCATCTGATTCCCTTACCTCCGAGCTTTATACCTCGACCGGCAAAGGATCCGGAAATCCTTATCCTCAAAGATTCGATGCAGTCGATTATTACCCGCTAATAGATCTATCTAGTTACCCGCCGAAAGCCGCACAATGCAGCTCCCGATGAAAGAACGAAGCCCGACGAGGCCGCTGCGTCCAAAGAGAGGAGGAGGCGGATAATGCAGCGTGTAGCAAAAGATATATATATAAGCCACGCGCGGCCCGCGTCCCAGCAAAGAGGCAGAAGCGCAAAAGTGGGACGTTCCTGGTCCTCTTACCGGCGATGCTTCACCGAGAGGGTGAGAGAGAGAGAGAGAGAGAGAGAGGGAGAGGGAGCAATATCGCGAAACCGTTGGCCTTGTAATGTCGCGAGCGATGAGACTCTGCGAGAACATCGGTCGGGGAGAAAGAGCGCCGGAATTGGGGACACCCGCGTCGTCTGGGAGCTCGAAAGTGGCGCATTAATTGTTCCCAATTGGATCGCGCTAATGAAATTGCCTCGGTAATACCGGTGAATTTTTCGCCGGATTGCGGTGTGTGCGTTAATTCCGTTTGGCGGAGGGAAGCTCTCCTCGACGATTAAAAAATTTAAGGAGAGGCGGCGTTTAAAAGAAGTTCTGATTCTACGAAATGATTTTGAAAGCTATCCTCGATGATTAAATATTTCGAGTAATTTTCTACTCCCGGTGTGACATTCAGATCGGCAGATAAATCCGCTCGAAACGAACTATAATGTCTTTCTAATGACATTAGCCGACTCCTAATGGTAATTTAAGCCGAGTTCGACGCTAACTGCATTAGCGCCGAAACGAATCCTGTCCAAGCAAATCTGAAAACTGCCCCCCTCAAAAAGGTAAGCAGTCGTCGAGCCCGGCGAAGAGCGTAAAATTACATTTGAAAATTCGACTTAATTATGGAAGCGAGAGTGGCGAGAGGCAGAGAGCTAATAAAACAAGACGAGGACAGAGGAGTATATATGCTTCTCCCAATCTTGGCTCCACGAAGTCGAGAGAGCCGCGGATACGGAAAGGAGATGAAGGGCCGTCGCGCAGCGCCTCCGCGTCTAATGTCATTAAGGACGTTGGCCTGGATCCTTTCGTTTTGAGCAGTTACCTTGATTATCGACGTTTAGTCGAAACTTTTAACGTCGCCGCGCGTGAATTAATCTTTACCTTCATTTTCATTACATTATGCCCGAATGATTTGAAGATTTTTGTTTTTCGTCAATGAATAATTATTTCTATCGTACAAAGTTCTAACATAACCTGTATTTTGTTATTGTTTTCCTTAATAACTTAATGAAAAGTATTATAACATGGTTTAAAACTTTGAGGGTTGAATTATCAAATATTTTTTCGTTTCATCATCAAAAAATTATCCAACAGGTTTTTATTAGCTTATTTTAATCGCTTCCCATATAACTACGTGTTAAACTGCTTATCATTTTTCTCACATTTCTCTTTTTTTAGTATTATAATTAAGGTATGCTCAAAAAACGTGGGTGGGTTCAGAATAGTCTAATTTATCATACTTCCAAGTTTCAACAAGTTCTGTTATTATGTTTATGTTGCTATTATAAAAGGGAGTTAGCGATTAGTATATCGAATAGAGTCAATTCAGAGCGTTATAAAGTAGCTCATTAGTCGATAAAGGAAGATGACAATTTAGTATATATAGATTTTGGAGACAACTTTGAAGCGTTATCAACTAGCTAATTGGTGGATATAGGTTATATGTGATTTGCAAAAGCAAAATCATCCTCGCGCGCGGTACGCGCGCTTGTTGAATTTATAGTTTATTTAAATAGGGCAACGTTCTTAAAGGGGTTATCGTGCTGCACTACACATGAAAAGTATAGCTCTGATGACTGTTCGCGCACACATAATTGCACCTGTCTGTGTACGCGTACGGTGCATGCGCGCGCCAGAAATATAAATGTAGTTATAGTTTCCGTAATGTACGTGTTTGACAAACTAGTTCAACACACGTACTTTCAATTGTAATATCTTAAAAACGGCGAGGCTAGCCTTTCTCAGTTTGAAATGTATCATTCTCAATGTAGTTCTAAATAACATATTAGTTTTTTGAAACGATGGTAATGTTTTTGTAGAAGTTATATGTGAAAGTGTGGATTTCATGACGGCATCTCCATAAGACTCCATTTATAAGGTAGTAACTTTACAAATTAATTACTCTTATTCTGTGTGGCTAGTACTCTTAAAAATTTAATATGTTACAAAGAATACTAAAATTAACTTATAAAAAAAATTTCAGAAACATGTTAACTTTTGTCAAAATTACGATGACCCTCTCAATCAAGCCCCGGTGAAACGAGGACGTCGCGAGCGGAGCATCGCCTCAGCGCGCGCGCCTCCGTATTGCCGTTTAAGTTAAAGCCGCCGCTTAATAGGCCCAAACACTCGTTCCACCCAAGGAGCTGCTTGGAGAGGGGCAAAGACGGCGACTAGTAGTCGCGAGTGTTTGTCTAGCCTCTCTATCTCCCTGCGTCTGTGTGAGCAAGAGTCCCTGTACGTACGCTGGCGGTTAATTTATGCCGCTGCAGAGATCGGGAGTCGTTACGGGGAAGGGGGAAAAAATCGTGGTATACGCTCGGACAGCCGGGAGGCGAAGGGACGGAAGGGATTCGCGGGAATGGGAAATCGATGGAGGGAGACGCTTTTGGGGACATTCGCGGGATTACGTAAAAGATTCTCGGCTTCTTTTTCTTCTTTTTGTAGAACGGGAGACTTTGGCTTAAGTATAAATTGCAATCTGTGACTTAGTGCTCGTGGCTTTTACGGGCTTTGATGTATTCAGTGCTTGGAAAAGAGAGCGCTTTTTTCAGGCGATAACAATATAAGCGAATTCCTCTTTTAGATTATTTACTTTCAACGGCGTTATGGCGACGGAAGTTTAAAATATCGAAAGAAATTTCATTCGAAAGTTTTGCGAGTTTTTAGGAATATATAATTCCTCGACGTAAAAGGAAAGTTTAGCATAAAAAAGCTCTCAAGTCCCGCTAAATGTTGAAGCTAAACATTTCGAGCCGCGTCACCTCCTTTTTGTCACAGCTTCATTTTCACAAACCGTATACGCGTGTCTTCAGCGTCCATAAAAACTTGAAAAAATTCTCCTCCGCAATCCCGGCGCATAAACAAAGACAATTATCTCGCGTTAACGAAAGGCCAAAGTCCCGCTTAACGATCGCAATAAAGCTCTCTCTCTCTCTCTCTCGCTCGCTGCCGCGCGGCGCGGCGACGAAAAATCTCGGTGAAACAATCGTTTGAAATTCAAATTGTGCAGGCAATAATTACACGACGACGAAGCTATCATCCTCGGTGGGACGGGAGCCGCGCCGGGTAATAAAAGGAGTAGCGTCGCGGGAAAAGCCAATTAAGATGCCAACGAGGCTCCTCCTCCCGCGCATCATATCCCAAAGTCGCGCGACAAGCGTCGCCGGCTATTTACTTGGGGAAGGCGCGCGCGGGTTTCGGCGCAGGGAATACCCCGGGAGAGCGCGAGGCCTCGTAAAATAAGCCAGCGAGCGACGGTTCCATTAAAAGGAGCCGGCCGATTTATATGCAGCGAGCGCTGCCTCTTTAGCGCCTGCGAGCGACGTTTAAAGGCTCGTCGTCGTCGTCGTCGGCGGCGGAGTTTTGAATGCCGCCTCCCGCAGCTCCCTCTATCCCCGAGGGAGTTATTCCCTTCCCTTTCGACGCTCGTAAAGCTGGACGTTTTAGACTTTTTCACCCTCGACGCCGTACTCGGGCGCGCGCAGTATTTTTCTTTTTTTTTTCCGCGCGCGCTGCGGCCTGTCGCGCGGGGCGATGCGCTTTTTTTATCCTTGCGCGCGGCGGGACGAATCGGGGGGAAAGACGCGAATTTGGGAGGCAAATTTTTTCTCGGCTATATATACGACGCGGGAGCTGAGTGCCGGGTCATGTTTGGGGAACGGCACTGTAAAAAGATCATCGGAGATTATCCGCGGAAAAAATTTTACTTCGCCCTGTGCTTTTTGCCGAAGATGAGGAAACATTCGATTTAATGCGTATCTTGGGGACTGAAGGTACAGTTTTTTTTTTAATATTGCCTTTCTCTTTTATTTAAATAATTTCATATTTTGTGCAATTTTTGCACATTCATTTGAATTAATTCCTGTCAAAGGAAGAATTTGAAAAAATATAATTCTGAAAATATAAACAAAATACTAATTTTATTATGACTGTTTGGGAAAATGGATTAAATTCTGAATAACCTTCAATAAATAATCACATTCATAATTTTAGAAGTTAATGCATTCATTAGATTGCATTATAAATGTTGTTGCTTGATCAAGTTTAGTAAATCAATATCAATAATATTATCACATTTCAATCTCGGTCGACTGACTCTATTACATGTAAATTGATAGGAATTAATATTTCCCATTTCCATTTAAATTATTTAGATCGCATTGCATCGGATAACTAAAATATTGAAAATTGGCAAATTTGAGTGCTAAAATGTCTTATGATATAAAGTATATTTAAAATAAAATTGTATTCCAATTTTTTTTAGAACGAACGCATAAATGTCTCGAATAAACGCAAGTACGAACTAACAAGTTGAAAGTGACGAGAACTGAACGAAACATAATAAAGACGTAAAAGATCCACGTAAAGGAATTACCAAGGTAGACAAATAAAAACTTCTGTAAAAATAGCGTATGCATGTTCAAGTGGCAGGAAAACTCCAGGGCATAGGAAAGTCCCTTTGAGACTAGACGACCAGAAAAGAGAAGTATATAGAAGTTGAAACAAGTTTCGCGAGCACAGTGAAGTTGCTTTTAGTCCTCGAAAGCTCATTCCAAGAAAACCATAAGCTTTTTTCTACCTGCTTACTTTCCCTGCAACATTAACTCACGCATCGCTTTTCAAAAGGACGACCTTCCTTTCCATTTCGACGAAGACTATTTTTATCTCCCCCGAGAGCCTCGGCAATCGAGAGTCCTCCTTCATTACGGGCCGAAATGGTTGTAAAAGCAATCGCAATAATAATCCATTGCTACTAAATCGAGCTGAAAGCGCTCTTTGAAGGGCATTCTGCGCCATGGAGCTTTTGCCGTGTGACTGGAGAAAGAGAGAGAGAGAGAGAGAGCTTTCGCCGCATTCTGCCGCGGCACACTGCAGTTCAAGCGGAGAATCTTCATTTTTATTTCCACCGCGCCGAGCGCACTTTCTTACTCCTCTGCGCGTCTTGGGCTTTCGCTCTTTTGAATCCCGACGCGGAGGAAGAGAGAGAGAAAGAGAAAAAAGGAGCCCTCCCGGATTCTGCTGTGAATTCCCCGCGGCGAATTTGAATACTAGATAAATACGAGTCAACAGGTGGAGAGAGAGAGAGAGAGAGAGAGAAAGAGAGAGAGAGAGGCAAGGGGTGGTAAAAGAGGGAAGAAGCGAATCCTTTGGCGCTGATTTTGCGGACCTTCGCGCTGGCAATAGCGTTAATGCGTAGCTCGCTCGGCTGCTTTTTCCTGAAGGGAATCTCAATTATTGAAGAAGACCCGAAGAAAGCTTCGGGGCAATTAAGCAAGTAAAAAGTTTTTAACCGTTATCGGGATGATGCAAAATCTGCGCGTCGATATTTTTAAAATCAATTATCGAAAACGATTCGCAGAAGTATACGATGCAAGCAAAAATTAACTTACATTTTCAACTGACGAATTTTTCAAAAAGAAATATTTACTTTTAATCGCAAACAATCGTCGTTTAATCGCAGAAAACAAATACCAACCGACGACTCGAATTTCTAACGAAATCATATCGTCAATACTTGCATTATTTACACGAACGTTTTCGCGCGGCAATTCAATTTATAAACATCGTTCATCGCATCATCAGCTTATCGAAAAAGCTCCGTCGGATATTATCCCGTAAAATAATACAGCGAACACAAGCCACGTAGCGAAAATTTCGGGGGGGGGGGAAAGCGACTATTAAATTTATCCCAGAAAATGCGGGCGCACAGCTGGCCGAAGTGGAAGCTAAAAAAAAAAACAACAGTGCCGCGCCGTTTGTAAGAACGGGCTTTGCGGCAGTCAAGCGCGATCAATCCGCCACAATGAAAACCGTTTAGCGAATGAAAGAAGCCCGTGGAATTGGGCGAATTCGAGCTTGTCAAATATGCACGTGGCCGTGTGTACGCAAACAGCTGCAGGAGCGGCTGATCGCGGAGGGGAGCTTTTTTTTCATTCCTGGCGGCCTAGCTTTTTTTTTTTTTTATCGTTTGTCCTCGGTGCAAATATGCTCGACGTATGATTTCGCGCCTTTTAGGTAATGACTATACATTCGTTTTGTCGCCTCGAAATGTGTGAACACATCGACGCGCTCTTATATACTCGGCATTCTTTCTCGATCGTTTTTTGTTTGGGTTCTTTCACTTTTGTAGGTTTTGGTGGAGAATAACTAAATAAGTTAGATTTAAAAGATGTTAAAATTTAAATTAAACTTGAAAAAAAAAACAAAAGCGCGGCGAGCAATGTATAATGGATATAATGGGGATATAATGGATATAATGCCTGTCGTGTTTATTTAATTAGTTGAGTATGCCTCTTCAAAGGTCAAATCATTAATTAATACACGTGACGGCGCTGATCATATGTGAAATTTACAAAAACGTGGTGGTTTACAAGTATGTAAGTATCATTAATAAATATTAAATATATAAAAAAAAAAAAAGTTATTCTATTGGATCTCACTGATGAAGGACGAAATACAATTTTAATTGTACGTTAAAAATTAGTTTTGATTATGAATTAATTTCAGTTTTTATATAAATATTTTATTTTCACGTGTGTTTATCAAGCCTTAATATTTGTTTACTTCTTCGTTTACAATAAAAAAGTGTTATTGATTATTTGAATATTAATCAATTTGATACGCAGCATATAAATTAAATAATAAATAGTAAAATAATTATGGTATAATAAACGCAATAACCTTATAAAATTTCAATCGTCATTCGAAACTACAATCAATATGCACTTTGTATCATACATGCTTACCAATATCAAATACTGTCAACAGATTTTAGTCCATGAATTGGTACACAGCGCAGATACGTTCTAACGTTTACTCGCATAAATCTATGCACATTTATGCAGATTTAATGCGCCGAAATTCATTTATCATGCCACATTATTAAACGCATTAGAATTTATATGATATAGAATTTCAATAGGATAATATCGATTGTAATACATACTGTTGCCCTGTATGCAGAAACCAAAGAAAAATATTTATCACACGATAGAGTATCCTCTCGAAAATAGAATCATGTTTTTCCAACTTATTACGTGCCCTAAATTATTCCAAAACATAATTCCTATACTAAAATATTTACACGCGATTTTTTTCCGGAGTCCCTTGATGGATCGTTAAGAAATCAGCCTTCGTAGAAGAAACTGCATCCCCTCTAAGTATCCGTTATCATTCGCCTGCCGATTTTTTTTTCTTTTTTTTTATTCCTCCTCTTGTTCTCTTGCTCACGCATTAAATATTAAGCATCGAGACTGAGAGATTCAGGGAGAAAGCGAGGGGGGCGTAAGTCGACCGATGAAAGGCAACGTTCCCCGGAAAGAAAAGCTGCAATAAAAAAAGAATGGGGGGGGGGGGGAAGTATGAAGGGGTGGAAGAGAGACAGAGAGAAACAAAGTGGAAAAAGGTGAAAGACTTCGCTCGGACTGCTGCCTGGCAAAGGATTATGCGACGACGCGACGAAAAGTCGTTCCGCGAGCCACCAAGACGACGACAACGACGGTTTTCAATGCGTCCCCGACAATGGAATTTTTTGTCTTTCTTCCCCCCCCCCTCCCCCTCTCCTTTTTTTTCTGTGTCACGGTGCGTATTTTTTAGTCGCGCACACTTTTTTCGCCTCCTCAAAGAGAATGAATTCCTTTTTATTTTACTGCGAGATTAAAGTTGCGACTGTAGATTCTTCTGTGGCGGCAAATTTTTTTTTTCTTTGCTTAGGGGTTAACTATCGAAATAGAAATATTAAAGAATTTTTGAAAATTTGGATTCTAATACTCACAGTATATACAAAATAAAACGAGTTTTTAACAAACTTTTTTTATATAAATCTTTTAATGTTGAAATAATTGTACTATGTAGATCTAAAACAATTCTTGGTAAATTTCAAGATATGAGACCGTTTGATCATAAATATTTGCAATTTTTAAACTATTTGCTACATCAAAAAATACTGCGTTTAAAAACAATTTTTTTGCAAAAAAAAAATATTAAGCCTTCGTGAGAGGACATACTGGAGAAAAATAATAAAAGAAATTCTGATATTACAAATGTAGATATATTGTTCATTAAGAAAAAAGTTAGTCAGATACCAATAATTTTTTTTTTTAACTTTCTGCTGTGATTTTTCTTTTAATTTAGTAAGCAAAAGTTAGTTGCAACGGCTAAGGGGCCATAATTAAATTTTAATAATGCTTTGATTCCGATTAAGAAAAGAAAGTTCGAAATATAATAGTTAATTAACGTTAATGCGAAAATAATTATAGCGAAGAAGATGGTACAATAGAATTTTAGTGCAGATAATCTTACCATCAAGGAAGCTCCCCGGCAAGTGCAATTTCCCCTGATGGGTAAATAAAAGCATCCCCTAAGTTTCGCGGTTATTTTAAGCGTCAAATACGCTCCCAAGATTAAAAGTCATTTTCCATTGCTGTTGATATTAAGAAAAGAAAAGTCGCCAATAACGACGCCCACCAGCACTTGGCATGATAAAAGACCTCAATCCTGGAAGTTTTAATCCGCCTTTCTTTTGTCCTTTACCTGCGCTTTCTCTCAATTCTGCTTCTTTCTGCTTCCCCCCTCGTTCTCGCCGCCTTTTAGTGCTTTCTAAATTTCTCTTTTGTTTAAATGAAACGAAATCCCGGAGACAGAGACCTTAAAAAAAAGGAGAGAGAGAGAGAGAGAAAAAAAATAATTGAGACGCTGTTGGTCCTCTTTGTTTCCGCTTAAATTTCGAATGAGTGGGTGCTAAGTGGAAAAGGTATATGGGGAGCATTTCGAAAACATTTAAACTTAATGTTGCGTTCGCGGAATCGCTTAGCAATTCGTAAAACTGGAGTTTCTAAGGATTTACAATATTGCTTTTGTAATTTTGATTTTGCGTTTTAAAAATAAGCTTCTCAAGTTTTTTTAGTGAAGCGCGAAAGCCGCGTCAAACTTTTGGATTATATATTCTTGGTAATTTTCTCCGCTACTTACGGTATAACTATCCCGTTTAACGGCCGGTTTGATGCTCACTGAATTTGCCTCGCAAATTTCATTCTAAATGAATTATTAACTATAAAAATTCACTAGTCTTCCTTGCGTCAAACGTTTTCATTAAAAATAGAATCTAAAAATAGGCGTTGCAAAAATAAACTCTTTTATGCGTTTACAATTAAACGATTCATCATTTTAATGCTTACATAAATGTTCTTGTTTTTTAAAATAGCTGTTCTTACTAAGTTTTACGACTAATTTGATTGTATTATAAATAACTATTATCATTTTTGTGACATTAGATTAAGCATATCAATATTGCCTCATCGAAAATGGATAGTTTTGAAAAAAGCATGATTTATGAATGACAATTATATACAGCAGAACACCGTCAACGCGCATTTATAACGTATCAATCACACCTTGGCCTCGCCCCCTTCCTCTCCTCGCCCTATAAATCTAAATCGCGTCTCGGCTCGTTTTTCGCCGTCCTCTCCGAGAGCGCCAGAATCGGCGAGGAAGCTGTTCTGCTTTTTTGCCGCGTAAATTAGATGATCTCTCTCGCGCGCGCGCGCAAATACACAGCTGGAATCGGCGTTTTCTTCTTTTTCTCGACGAGGAAGGTAAAAGGGGGCAAACCTCATTTTCGCGCGGAATGATAAAGAAGGATTTTCCGAATATTCCGGGGCTCTTTAGCCGACGCGAAATCGCGTTAACTTTAAAGCCGGAAATTGAAAACGTCGATTGTTGTTTATTGGACGTTGGCGATGCATGGAGGGGGGAAAGAGAGAGAGAGAGTTGGGGTCGGGATAATGAATTCCACCGGGTAAGGACGAAACGAAACTCCATTACGGGGTAAATAGTTTTATGCAGCTTGATAATTTTGTTTCGGGGATAATAAGTTTTTCGAAGCTTTTTTGCGGGCCGTGGAACCACTGGAAATAATTAGAATTTAAAGTGCATTTTAATGGGGTTTACATTTCCCAAGGCATGTTTATCAAGTTGAAATTATGATGTAATCAATTGCTCTTGATAATTTCTTTCTGCTTGGAGTAGCAAAAGGAACAGATTATCTTACTCACATTCATGAATATAGATTGCCTTTTAAATAATTATTCTTGCCTACGTCTTCTTCGTTACCTGACCTTTCAAAGTCATCTATCCATGCAGAACCACTGTCGTGTCCATAATTAAATTTACCTTATTACAGTAGATAATAATAATCATCATTAAAAAATAAAAGTTACATACTTCACATAACATTTACCAAGAGGCGCAACGGGCGAAATAAAAGTATCCTCAAAGCGAATCTATTAAAGCTCAAAAGCCATAAAATTTCAAAGGACGTCGGTATCTAAAAGCTCCCTCGTAATTGGCGAACCAAAAAAAAAAAAAGAAAAAAAAAAGAAGCTACATCCCCCCGGCGCGCATGTCGCGCTCTCGCTTTCCCTTTCATAATTGCTATTTATGAGTTTTACGCCAGGAGTAAAAGAGAGCGTCCGCGGCTCGCCCTGCTTTTGTGTCCCTCATAATTACTATTTCCACGAAATGCGCGGTGGCGGTGCCTCTCGCTTAATTATGCAAGCTCTCTCGCTCTCTCTCTCTCCCTCTCTCCCGGCTCTCCAGCACAGGTTCCGCGCGATATCGAAATTATTTTCGCTGCCCGCGCGCTGCTTGCGCTAGCGCGGGCCCGTATCTTACCGCTGAGCGCGCTGCGCAGCAAGCTGGCGCGCGCGGCAATATCGCGCGGGAGAGACGCATATTTTTTCGCGATAGCGCGCACCGCCACCGACGCTCGGATTCATCTTTATTATACCCGCAGGTCAGGCTGCTTATTTATAACTGGGCCGGAGAGCGGGAAGGTCTTTGGAGAATTCGCTCGTCTTTTTTGTCGCCCCCCCTCCCGCCCCCCCTCGATCTCGTTTCTTGTTTTTTTTCAATCCGCTCGCACTGGTAGTTTTATAATGCGAATAACGACGGCGATTCTGCTCTTTTCTATACCTTTTTATACTTCGTTAAAGCGTTTTCGCGCGGGTGGACGCGCTGCCTTTCTTTTCCGATGCGATTGCGATTTTTTTTTTTAACGGCGCGAGAGGAATCGATCGAGGAGGAAAGGAGCGGAGTTCGGGGGTTGGGGTTAATTACAAAAATTACGCGAGTACGCGCCGTTACTCGAGGTTGTCAAGGTGTCGTAAATAAAGAAGCCCGCGAATAAATAGAGAAGCACCCCGGCGATCGTAAAGCAAATAACATCGGTACTTCGTATTCGGGATTAAATTCGCGCGTCTCCCCCCCGGCATTGTGCGCTGTAAAAAATTGTGTTCCATTCATAAAAAAAGTGTTCAACAGCCGCGTAACCGCACGCGGGGCTCGTCGGGTTATACATCAGTTTTATTTTTCCGGCGCTCTCGCGAACTATCATTATTTAACGACGCTCTCCTGAAATAAACAAAAGGCACCGCTCTCGCTCGCTCGCTCGCGAGAAAGTAATTGGAAAAATGCAAACTGCGCGCGCCCCGCCACTCGAAGAATAAAGGTTTCGTTCGCGAATAATAAATTCAGCGCGATCCGCCGAAATATAAATTAATCCCGCGCATCGCTCATAATTGCTTTTCCACCCCCTCTCTCCCTCTCGTTCTCCGTCTATCTATCTGCCCGGGTCTCACGCCCACCCAGACTCTCTCGTACGACAGCTTGTAAGTGCAACCGCGTCATTAATCTCCGTAGGGAAGGTATCAGCGCTCCTTTCTCCCCCCCCCCCTTCCGAAAAAAGCCAGCATCAATCCACTTTCTTCCACTTCCCGTTCCGTTTGCTTTCCCTCTCTTCTCTCCGCCCGGGGGGATGGGGGAGGGGGGGGCAGCACGCGCGCGACCGGGGGAAGATCGTTCTTTTGCTTACTTCCGGCGTTCCTCCCTCCCCTCCGCGTCGCGCGCCCGCTCGCTTTTCTTCGCCCGGATTGTCCCTCTGCGCATTCATCTGTCTTCTCCTTATGTATCTATTTATAGTATTTTGGGAATTCGGAGGCGATCGTTCGCGCGGAGGCCAATTCTTTAATCGCGGAAGAGAGTCGACGAGCTTCTTTGATTTTCTTACGCGGATGGATCGAAAAATGAAAAGGGAATCGATGGTTTTTCAGAGCAGCGAATAAAATTCAGCTGAAGTTATTTTCTTTCCCGATAGGTTTTACTTACTGCCGGGTCGATCATGTAAAAGCGAACTGCATACATTGACATAAAATTGAAATAAAGTGCGGAATAAAAGCCGCGTGTTCGAGCTCGTAAAACACACCGACATAATAATCCTTGCAACGCGGCAGCTCTTACGTTGTATAATGCAGGAAACTTGAAACAAGAGAATAGCGTCCGTTAATTTCTTTTGGAAAGCTTTTTTTTCCATCTGCAAACGACCTACTAAACTCTGGGTTATACCAGAGCGTTAACCAATCAGGCCAGCCAATGGCCATTGATAAATGCGCGCGCCGTTTCCCACCACCGACAGTGAATCGTGACGCGGTAAGTGGACTGTCCCGAGCACGAGTTAACGCGAGATCCCACAATTCGTCCGCGAAAATACACTCGAGCTGCTTTAAAAGTTAGTGACAAAAAAAAAACTCGCGCGCAGCATTAATTAAAGGGGGCAATCGATTTAACGAATTCGCGCGATTCGCTCGTTAGGCAATTAAAGCGAAATCAAAGCTCTGCCGCCCGGCAACAAACAAATTAAACTAAGTAGTTTAATTAATAATACAGAGATCCGCCGGAGAAATTACAGCCGAAACGCCGAGGCGCACTTTGCCCCAACGACACAGTTAAAGCGGAACAGATGGAGCGCGGCGCCTTCAGCCGAGCGCTCGTTAGCACACAGCTCTCCCCTCCCCTCCCCCCTCACCCCAAAAGTACGAAAGCTCTTCTCCGCGGAGTTTCGCCGAAAATTTCGAAGACACTTCCGGGAGATTCGCGAAAATGACATGCAAGCGGGTCCCCATTGTCTTTGTGCGCGCGGAGTCGGAGGAGGGGGAGGAGAGACGACACGGCTGCGTACAGCCGGCGTATAATACTGATCAAAAGTCAGAGCCGCCTGCGGAGAGTCTCTCTCTCTCTCTCTCTCTCTCTCTCTCTCGACTTTGACGCGCCGCTAAAGCTTTGACCTTCAGCCGGAGTTGGAGAGAGACTTTAATTAAAGCGCGCACACATGCGCGCGGATGTGTCTGCATTCATTCTCCTCTCCGCGGTTATGCATTTGTACATATAAGTCAACGTCGTCGCGCGCTGACTGTGAATGAAATTCGATCGCAGAGGCGCGCGGCGCGCGATCGGGGATTAATTAAAAATCGATGCTCAGGAAAGCTTCCGCGTGGCGCGCGGCTCGACCGCGACGTGTCTTTAAATAAATTTAATACGCCGGTACATACGTACGTTTATCGGGGATGCGCGTCGATTTAAAGTGAAATGACGTACGAGCGGCGAGAGCGCGGGGTGCTTTTAGAAAATTATGTACTCGCTCTTGGGACAGCTTTTGCACAATGGAAATTATGCTCCGGCAAAGTTTTTGTATTAAATGTATATAACATTGAAATGAATGCGATGCAGATCCGGTTGAAAGCTGTGTGTATGCGTCTTGTGCGCAGCTAATATAATTCCCGACAGCGAAGGAAAACGAAATTTTTTAATTTCGCAAAGTACAAGGCTCCCCTGTCGCTCCCATCCTTTATACATCCGTTTATTCGTCAAGTTTATTGGCTTTCCTCTTCGAAAAAACGGCCGAAGAAATGATCGAGGTGCCCCCCCCCCCCCTTCCCACGCGACTACTCGGCATCTCCCGACACTCGAAAGCTGCACACGAGGAGAACTCGATCTTGGAAGCGAACGAGATAAAGTGGGCGATATGCGCACGAGGAACCTGTGGAGCTAATATCGGTCGCGCGCTCCTGTACAAGCTCCGTATACATATGCACGTGTACGCGCGCGGCATCGGTGCGCGGGGTGGGGGGGGGATACGTGTGAACGACAATACGTCTCGCGCGATCGCGATTGCAGAGACGAGTCAAGTGCACCGTTATCCGGGTAAGAGAGAGGAGGCGAAAAGAGGAGGGAAGACGCGGCGACAGGTGAGCGTATATGTACATCGAGGACGGGCGACAATGTACTTATCGCGAGGAACTGCGAGAGCTCTCACATTTACGGCGCGCGCGCGCGTCTCTTCTGTTCCGCGCTTATGAAGAAATTGAGAAACGCGCCCGTTTAAAGGAAATTGGATTGAACTCCGTTTTCTGGTATCGCTTTTCTCGATGTTCCCCCGTGCCGCGACGTAGACTCGGCGTCGCGGAACGATAATTCCTTACGCTGGCGGCTGGTATTGAAAGTGTGCGTAATAACGAAGAAATACGAATGCGTTCGCTGAAAAAAGTAAGAAATAAATGATCTTTGTTGCTTTTTGGAAAAGCGAGTGGATTAGTATTCGAAATATTGGAATTTTTAGATTAAAAATGCGGCAATTTTTACAACAAAATTATTACCGAATGATAGATAGTTAGGTTTATTGCTGTTTCGTTTGATTTGTATCGTGTTACGGACGTAGTAAAAGTCCAAGTAATTAAGGCTATCGTTGTAGCTAGTCTTAATCGCTACGTTAAGGAGAGCCATAAATGAGGCTTAAGAGCACCGATTGATGGGAGTTCAAATTCTATTGGAATAGAGACGTTCAATTAGGCTGGTCAATTAAAATATTGTTTTGGAGTTGCGATTACCTTGTGTTTTTTTATTTTGAACAGTTTAGAAAAAAATGTTATCAAAATCAAACAAATTTTGAAATGTTAGAAAAAATGATTCATAAATTAAGTTAGAAATCCACAAATCTCAAAACAATTCTTGAAGTCATATCTCTGTGATATTCATGATCAATTTGTCTAATCAATTAGAGTTTCTATCAAACCAACTTTTTTGAATATCCATTACGTTTTGATAAGTATTTGATCAATAAATAATCAATTGCTTTTAAAACAACTTCAAATATTTTGAGGAACAAATTTTACTTTCAAAAGTTAATATTTTCCGTTCAAGATATTGAAAACGATAAAGTTCAGAAAATCCAGATTACTTTTTCTTTTTCATTCTTCCGTTCAAAATCAGCTCTTTTTCCTTTATTGTTTAAATTAATTTTTCTGCTTGCATTTTTCCTATATTGAACAAATCGTATTAAAAATTTGCTGATGATTAATAAGTTTTACATTCTACCCTTTATTACTTGCTTCATCTCTGTATTTCGATTAAAGCGAGTTTAGAATATATAGATCTCCAATTCGAACATTTGTAATACAGGACAATTATTTACAGACGCATTAAACTAACTTATGTATTCATCAAATATTTAATTTATATAAACCGGTTTATAACTCAAACATATCATGACGCTTAATTGCTTAGTAAATTATTTGCGAAATCATCAACATCGTACAAAGTGCGTAATTAGCAAAATTATTATTAAACAGAAATTCGGATAACGAGCCGTGCAATATATATACCTGCCACTCATTACGGCCAAATAGTAAACACGCGTCACTAGACACGTATCTAAATTGATGTACCACAATCGTATCATCTGCCTCTAACTGAATTTAACTTCACCCCCGAAAATCACGTCGCCGAGCACCGCAGAGAAAAAATTCGTACAGGAAAAAGGCGAAAAAAGATGAAAGCGATATACGAACGAGCTCTCTCACAAAGGCGAAGAAAGCGGCGGCAATCGTCGGTCGGACTAAAAACGAGCTTGCGTCACGACGACCAGACACCGGAAGCAGGCGAAGAAAAGGTGGATGGGAAGTATATCGCTCCGGTCGGAAGTAGACTCCGCAGCGGGGAAGACGACGAGTTGCAAATGCTCGGAGACAAGTCTCCGATTGTATATACACGTGTGCAGGCGTGGGAGAAATAGAGAGAGGGGATGAGAGGACAGCCGATGCGCGGAGAACGATTTTATCCTATTGATTTCGCACTTCCCCAAGCGAGGCGACCGAGACACGCGGAGACCTTGACATCGATGTACAAACGGCAGCGCCAGCAGCTCTTTTCGATATGCCTGTCTCTTCCCCTCTGCACGTCGCTTTAAGGCTTTTTCAGCTGTAATCTGTGTCAGAAGTCGATCAATGATCTGTCCTTTCCAGAGCAGCCCTTTCCCCCCTGACTGTTTTCACATCCATACCTCGGATGGATTTATGCTTGTAGAGGGTATAGAAATGCAATCATTTGCACAATATTAATTTTAGACATTAATCGAACCCCCTACTGCCAAAAATTGAACGCGCTCGAATACGTTTCCACCCACACTTCATCCGCGCATATTGCACCCCCAAAATGTTTAATTTCGCGCGCGACAATTAGTTTCCTAACGACATTTTTTTTCCCCCCCCCCCCCCCCCCCCCGTTATAACACTGCAATCAAAGCCAAAACCCTTTCCGCTTTCCGTCGGCCCCTCTCGTTTCTTGTTTACCCTTCGCCCCGGGCCGGGGCGGCGTATCGGTTATACACGAGAGGGCGTTCGTCCCCGCGCTCGTCGAGTCGCGCGAGGATCCTGCATAGTGGGCACTTATCGCGCGAGGGGAAAAGAGTGAACTCGACCCGATACAGCACTTCGACTTTAATGCGCGAGAAGCCCTCGATCTCCCGGGGACCGAGATATGTCTGTTTATTAAATTCATATACCGCCTAGGACTTGGATTTATTGTGGCGTTAAATTTTTTTTTTTTCACACCTTTTATTGTTATCAGCCGCTTTTACGTTTACGATGCTTCGCTCGTCTTGGCGCAGTAAATTTTTGATTTAATGGGATTTTGCGTTAAAATGTCGTTCGGTTAATTTTTAATTAGTTTTCCGACTTGGATAGAGAAATTGATTTGACAAACAAAAGCGAAAATATTTTTATCGGAAATTGTATTTTTTCAATTAACATTCCATAACTGTTTACTTTTTGTTCCAGGTACGTACTCGGCTTGCTCCCATTTTGCGCGTTTCAGTTCAGCAGAGGTAAGAGTCGTATAAGTCAATTAACGTAATTGAAGAGCACAGAAGACCGTAGTAAATAAAATTTCGAAACAATTACGTTGTGTAAAAAATGTCTAAGCAAGTTAGTCTCTTGTGAGTGTACGTGAAATATGGTCACTAGGTGGACTAACGAGCTGTTCTTTGAAGGAGACATGCACGTACAAAATGTACTTAACTATTAATCTAGAAGTTATATGCACGATAAACTCTCGAGGGACTATAATGTCGAACCGTAAACTCTCACCTAACTTAATGAAAGTTGATAAATCTATTTATAAATTTATCGCGTCCCTAATAAATGCGAGTTCATCGTCGAGATTCCGATGCTAAATAAAATTCCCAAGTGGAAATAATTTATATAATTTTTATAATAATTTTATATAAATTTTGTAAAGATTTGGTTCTATACAATTTATATAAAATTTTTACATAAAAGTGCAAAAAATATGAGCTCCTCTAATAGTCAATCATTATATAAATTATTTCCACTTGGGTTGACTGGAGGTAAATTTGATTTCCTTCATTTTCAGTCGGTATTTTGTAAATAAGGATAATCGAAAATTAAATCAAGTTAAATTTATTGGAGTTCGTTAAAGATTTATGCATTACTTTTATGCATACCTTTAAATTAATAAAAAAAATCTAAAGTAAGTTGAATGTCAAGCTTAATTTACAACTAAGAGCAATCGATTCAATGTTATTGGATCAAATAGAATTTACATACAGTATTCGTGAAGAATTTGTAATTCACATAATTATATTATTTTTAATTATATTATCGTATTCAAATTCAACGTATTAATTAATTTCCTGATGCTCTTAATTAAGACCAAAATTTTTCTACGAAACTGACTCAAAAAGTGAGCCACATTCCTTTCATTCTCCTGAAAATTACTCGAACATAATTCAGTTCTCTTTCGTAATGAGCGCACTTTTTTACGTGCTCACTTTTTCCTCTCCCTTTCATTCAGGGTACGTCTATTATTTCCAAAATTTTGCTTAAAATTATCATTGCTTTTCCACTGCTATGGTAAACTAACTTTTAGATTTTGCGTATTAAAAATTAAAAAAAACAATACGTCAATATCAGTTTCTCCTTGAAAAACCAGTTTTCCCAAACGGAACTCCTCCGACGCCCTGCAACCATCGAAAACCAAGCGAGTCCCTTACCCTCTAAGCTCCGAGCACTCTGAAAATCCGCTAAATTCTTGCTCCGAATAATAATAATTCGCCCGAACCCTTCTATCTTTCTTCGCGAACCTCAGAGCACTTAGCCATCTGCGGGGGGCCGCTCGTCCGTCATGCATCCGCCAAAAGTGTCTCGAAGTTCGGCGATCTCCCGGTAAAGAGAGAGAGAGAGGGAGGGGGGCCAGAGCTCGTTATATATAAGACTCTACCGGCGCGCGCCAGCCTGGAAACATCTGGCTCTATCCGCGAAAGTGGAGTGCGGCGTCGGCGCCTTCGTCGCGCTTGTAAGTTAGTGGCGTAATATGCTCCCCGCCGTGAAATATTCGCGCTCGATTGCCGAACGACAGCCTCGTGCGAGGGAGGGGAGGGGAGGAGGGTGGTGGCAAAAATACGAGCGCCGGGGGGATGAAATTTTAAAATGAAGTTAGGGAGTGCGAAAATGCGCGAGTAAGGGAGAGAGGGAGAGAGAGAGAGAGAGGACTTGAAGAATTAAGACGGAAGGATACCGGATTTATGGAGAATTACGCGAATTGAAGCCGAGGGCCCTCGGAGTTACGTAAGAGTACGGACGGTTTTATGAGTTTCCTGCGGGATGGTAGATGCAAAGTTTCAAGTTCATTTTTTAAGGATACTCGGCTTGAGGCGAAATTTCGAAAGGATGTCGATTAGAACATCTTGAGAAATTGTTATTATACTTACGGGAATTGGATGAGATTGCTTATTTCCATAGTTTTTGACTGGTTTACTTTAAAAAACTGCTGCCAATTCGTTGGCACTTAGCTTCCTCCTAACTAATTTATCATTCCAATATTATCTCCGTAATTCATTAAAAACAATTGATTTCAACAAAATTAATTTCAAACTATTCTATATTTAATTAATTATTTATTTCTATATTATTATTTTATTTTTCTATGTCCATGTTAGAATTTAATGAACAGCAGACAAAATTTAAATAAAACTTTTGGTATTGAAATATTTAAAATTCTAAAAAATAGGATTTTTGAAGTTCCTTGCGTAAAGCTCGATTTTGTGCCAGCTTGAATAAAAATCATGCACTAAATCAAGCTTTGTACAAGTCGTATCAAAAAATAATATTCAATACAAGAGCATAAACGTGATTTTAACCTGGTGTTACTTTTTCACACTATCTTCGTTTTGAAAAAAATTAAATAAAAAAAAATAAATAAAAGGGAGGAAGCAAAAAATTATGGAAAGAACCGAAATCGTCGATTCTCTTATTGTCAGTGTGGAAAAGAGTTAGTGCGTTTGAGCGAACGCCGAACATGAAGACGCGCAAATTTATTGCAGTAAAAGTACGTTCAAGCGAATCATATTATTTGGTCTTCGAAGTTAAAAGTTCTCATTTTATACGCTTGGATGAACACTTGTGAATTTTACGCTCAAAGTAATGGAAACATTTTCTTTTACCTCTCTCAATACCGGTTACAAATTTACTCTTACTTCAAGCGCTTAATAATGTATTGAAATTATAATGTCAGTCGATATTAGATAACATAATAACTATTTTTGATGTATGCTTGATTAATAAATAAGCAATTTCAATCATACGGTTTTAATTTTTACTCTTTTTCCGTACAGCTCCATTTATTATAAATGTTCGATTGCCAAAAACTTAATCGGATCAAACTTGCTTTTATAAAATTTAATCCGTTTTAATGCAGGCGACGTAAAATACACAGCCGTGTAAAATTTTACATTCAGTCTGTTACATTGAATAATTTATAATCAGGTTAAAAATAAGTTTCACGTTGCACCCATTAATTTGAAATAATTGGTCATTGAAATCCCTTGAATTTTTCGCACGAACATTTGAAGGTTAAATCAAGATTCGAATATTTGCACCAGTTTAATTACTCGAAACCAGATGTGTGTTTGATTAGTTTGAATATTCCAATATTCGAAATTAGTAAACATTTACTAAGTACGTTTCAGATAGTACTATGTAATACCGCTGCGTGATATTTGCAGGCAGATCTGTGGCTTGTTATTCTTTGACGGATAATTTTAAGCCCGATCAACGCATTGATTCAAAATCCCCTTTATAGGTACTACTAAACAGGAAGCGACCAATTAATCAGCCTTAATGATTAAATTTCCCAACATATAAACCATTATCAGATAATTCATCAATTCACCTGAAAAAGGTCAGAAACATCGAGAAAAATTTTGCACCCCACAGAACCGGCGGTGAAAGAGGGTCGAAACCAAACCAAAAAAAAAACTCATAAGCTTCGATCCAAAAAAAAAGGAGCATCGTCGCGTCGTCTCGAGACGAATAAGAAAAACGCCCTCCTCGAAAGCTCGCTCTATCGAACGAGGCCGCGTGCATGCGTGTGCAGTCTGCGCTGCCGCCTAATGCGATCCGCATATACCTCATTGCGCGCAGCAGCCTCCCTCTCTTTCCCGGCGTTTTTCCACGGCCGCACGTAACTCGGCGCGTGTGCCGCCCCGCGAACAATTCGCGCGGCCCCGCACGCCTGAGAACTGCCGAACGACGGCGACGACGACTACGACGACGACGTCTGCAGCTGCTCTCCTCAAAGCGCGAAATTTCTTTCTCCCGGCGCGGGGCGCGTTTCCGTATGCGCCCCGAGCGCCGCGCGCGATGACGAAAAAATGTCTGTGCGCGCCGAGCGATTGAAAAAGCGAGCGTATACATCGCCGCGTGGAAGCTCAGGGTGGAGGGAGAAGAGAGAGAGGCTTTTTCTTGTGTTTGTGCTCGCCCCGGCAAAGCGTTCTGCTGCATAATATATATATGCGCGTGCGCGCGATGGGGTTTCTTCGCGCTTTTGAAAAAGCTCGGTAAACAGATATTTCTGAGGTGGGGGAGGACGGCGAGTCGAGAGCTCTCTTTTCGCTCGCCGATGCATTTGTTTCGCGTATTTTTTGCGAACGAATCAATACGCCGCCGTCGGATTTTCTCGCGACGAATGCCTGTTTTTATTTTGTTTCGTTCCTCGTTGATTTCGTAAAGCCTTTATTTTTTTTTGTTTTGTTTTTTTCAGTCGACGGAAGTTATTGGATTCATTGTGCACTATGTAAATTGAATCATGCAGAAGACATTACGCTTTCCATTGCGCGTATTACGCGGATCATAAAATTCTATTTTTCGTGCGAAATTTCTTTCAGCCAAGCGTTTCGAACCGTAACAAATTTGTAGTCTTGAACTTTTTAATGATTCGGTTCTTTTGGCATTCGATTATAAATTACAGACGGGAAAAGGTATTGCAGGAAATTTGAAAACAATAAAATGATGTCTTTGAGAATTCAGATTTTATACCTCCTTTTCTTACAAAACTTTTTATACTTTTGATCAATGTAATAATTGAAATTAAGATTTTATAAATAAATAAATATTTCGCATGAGACATTGCTTTATGAAAGACAGTAGATTATCACTGCAACAACGAACTAAAATTAACGAACGAAGTAAAACGCGTTAAAAAATGTATAACTCTTCATAAGCGCCATGAAACTCTACATTATTAACTTTCCCGTATCGAATAAACTCCACGAACTGAATAAACGAGTGGGCCGCTTGATTCACCAACCCGATGCAAAGCGTCGATAAGCCCATCCCCCTTCCCGTGCACTGAAAGCAAATCAAAGCGTCGCGAGTTCTCGCCCCCCTCTAGCACAAAGCCGGCGATAATATTCTATTAATTAAACGACTTCTTCGGCGCGTCGCGCCATATATAAATCCGCGCGCGCCTGCGAACATCCACAGACACGCGATCGCGAAAGAGCTGCCCGGCGTCAAAGCCGCCGCGCGCGCGGCCGAAACGAATCAATCGTCCCGTGCGGCGCGTGATCGAACGACCTTTAATCGCCGCGGCAATAACCGGGAAATGCCCGAGCGGAAATGCGGCTCTGCGTATTTGCGAGAGGGCCTGGACGAGGCGCCGGATGCGGGGCCATCAATATTTCATTAAAATTACGCGTAATTTGCGATCGCGCGGCATGCCTACTGGCCGGGCTGGATTTTTTAGATAGCTTTGAGACTTTGAACGGGGTGGTTTGGAGCTGAACAAAAACGGAGGGAAAATTATAAAGTTCGGATGTACTTTGTTTGTGAGACACTTTAACCGTAAAATAAATACTTTCATCTTGTTTTGTATGTAAAAATCTATGAATAAATGTAAGCTCAATTCATCATTTGTAACGAACGATGCTATTTTTGTATAGAACAACTGTTATTTTCAAACAAAGTACGTCGAATTCATATTTCAAAATAAAATTACACGACGGATTTTTCAACATAAACGATTTTATTCAAATGACTGGAATTGCAAAAACAACAAAACTTTCCCGTAGAATATTTACCACACGCGATCTGATTAAATTCCCATACGCGCCTGTTACGAGCGTCCCAATTTGCATGCGATTAATTCCACCGACAATTCGATTAATCCACACCCGACCCTCGCCGGCCATCGGCTCACGTTCCCGGCGGCATCTTTCTCCGACTAAGCCGGCTCCGGAAAAGCCTTTCCCATCAGCTTCTTTCGGCGCGACGGCCGAGGCAACAGAGGCCGGCGGCGCGTCGAAAAGCAAAGTCCGGCGCGCGCGAACGAGCGAAAAGCGGAACGAGCCATTGGGGTGAGGAGTGAGAGAGAGGGAGGGAAGTTGGCTTTACCGCGGAAACGCCGCGGTGGCCGATGCCGTTATTTGTCGAGGCACCGCGCAAAGCCGCGCCGCTCGACAGTAAATTAATTGCTCGTCCAATACTTTGTCAGGATTTTCGTGGAAGCTCTATCGCCGGTGTACGCAGCTATCCATATACCGGCGCTTTTTTTCTCTCCGAACCTGCCGCGCGCGCCCCTCGTTCTTTTTCATTCTTCCCGCAGGCTTTGCACCCGCCGCCGAAGGTTTTCAGCGCTGTGTTTCAGAGCCTGTCGAGCTCTCTCGCGCGCTTTAGTAATTTAATGTCGCTCTTTACCACCGGAGCTTTCTCGAGCCCGCTACTTGGGGCGCCTCTCTTTTCTGTTTAGCGGTCGCGTAGTAGTAGCGATTTTTGACCCACATTCGCTACGGTTCAAAGGCGGAGAATAGCCTGTTCGTTTATACTCAAAGACGCTTGAGTAAGACATTTTTGCTCTTTCGCTCTTATACTTTAATGGTGGCACAGAGCAGTCTTTTTTCTCGGCTTTGCGATTTTTCAGGTATGTAAAACGAGGTTTATTAATTTTTAAAGAACCGCGCTAAAGGTTCGATATTGACGCTTCGAGACAGAGCTAAAAGGTTGAGCGCAGATGTAGAGTTCATTATTAACGAGACAGCAAGTTGATCGAAAGATTGAAAGACTTTTGGCCGATTTTACGATCGGCAAATTGTCGTTATCAACGAAAAACTTACAATATCTATCTTAAACTCTATCTAATAAATTAACAAGTAAACATTAGAAAAATGTATTCAAAATTGCATGGGTAATAAATGTCAATCATTAAAACATTATTGACTAATATAGCTATTGATTGATCTTGAGGAGGAGGCGCGAAATACAATTTGAATCGAATTTGACTAGGTGTTCGTTCAAAGTTCGTTTAATTTAACGATTACTTTCTTTTCTTTTTTTTTTTAAATGGAATTTTTTTACATTGATTAAATTCATTATAACTCATAAAATGGGATTAGAAATGAGTGAAAAAATATTTAAAAAGTAGCAGGAAAAGTAATTTTATGTAAATAAATTTGTTTCTTTTGATGGAGAAAACATTAAAATGCTATATGTGAAATAATAGCAACTTTAAAAGTTACGCGATACGTGGAAGTGCCGACGAAAATTAATTTGAACATTTTAATTTGAAACTAGAATTGCACTTTCCTGAAAGTGTACTAAAGCATTTTCAGAACTTTGGTATATTAAAACAGGTTCATACATATATATATATATATATATATTTATAATAGTTGTTAGCTTGCATTGTTATTACAATGTGAAATTAAGCTTATTACAAACCGCTGTTTTCAAAAGTTTGCCATCACAAATTCAAAAAATCGAATTAAAATTATTTAAAGCCCGACATTCCAAATTACAACTTTACAGCAGTTTTTTAAAAATACCTTTTAAAAAATACGTTAGAAATAAATCCGAGAAGACGATTGAATTTTAAATCATGAAATTTTTTTCAATAATGTCAATTCCCGAGCTCCAATAAAATTTCTGCTCGAGTCGTCGCAAGCGCGAATAATTGCTTTACTCCAAATCCTTCTATCAAGCTATAAAACTCTTTTTCTTTCAATACCCGATCGAAGAAAAAAGAGGAGATAACGATCGCTTGCGTTCAATCACGCATCTCCATTCGTCTCTTTATTAAGATAGCGTAAATTGCCTATCAGTCGAAGCGCAGGCAGAAATAATTTAATCGTCTGCACTTGCGCCCCCCCTCCCACCCCCTCATTCTCTTGCTCCTTCTCATATATATATATATATATACAGACTTCGTTTCTCTCTCGTTCAATATCCGCGCAAGAGTTATGAAGACAAAGTCCGAGCGCGGCTCCAGCGGCAGGAGCGGCGTTGCGAAATTTATGGCGGCCACACTGCAGACACTCGCTTATATAGAGCCATATATAGCTGCTGCTGCTGCCGCCGCCGCCGCCGCCGCTGCTGCCGCTCTCGCGAGCACGAGGAGGGAGAAATAATAAAATGGAGAAAGAGAGATTTCAGATGCGTAGATATGAGAAAGAGAGCAAGACAGGAGGTAAGCATTCATATTTTAAGAGGGAAAATCTGCAGATGAAGAAGGAAAGCCGGGGCGAAGAAATTCAAGGTAAATAAAAGGACACGGGGGTTGGCAAGAAATACAAGAGAGCAGGAAGAATGATATGTATAAGAGACGGGGCGCCACGGAATATTCTAGGAGATGTGTCTTAATTAATAAGTGACGGGCACCATGTAATATTCGAGAAGAAATGTTAAATTGATACTTGATCATTTAGATTAAGTTTTCTCTGGATAATAAAAAGGATTTCTGCAGAAATAAAGAAGTAATGAAGAACTGAAAGACGTATTTTAAATATCTCATTAGAATAAATCAAAATTTAAACAGTTCATTCTGAATGGTCTGTTTAAAGGATATCAGTGAATTTTCTAGCCAATACAATATTCAGGGATTTTCGTTGAAATTTTATTCAAAAACTACATTTTAGAATATTTTTAGTTTTATAACATGCGAATAACGTTTAAACTTCAATGGAAGTATAGCTTGTTTTAAATTCATTGCGACAATTTGTTCGACACGTCGGTAATTGATTACTATACCCATCAGCACGTATGAAACATTCAATAAACATATTTTCACTTCGAACACGTGTTTCTTTACCTCCGATAAATAACATAGTTGAATAAAAAAAAATCCGCACTTTTATTGATATGTGAATGCTGAAATAATAAAAATGTAATCTCTTCAAAAATGTATTTTTTAGGCATACCGAATATTTGCGTCGTCCACAAATATATTTATAGTCGAATAAATGCAAAATCGAATAGCTTTTCAATTGGATAGATTATTTTATTTTTATCCACATTGACGTATTTTGTTTATATACTTCAGTAAACTAAGTCTCATATTCTGTCAATCAATTGAACCGAGAAAGCGATATCGTATTATCATTTCAACAATGAACCAAAATTTAAGCCCACATTTGTTAACTCCATGAAATTAAAAAAAAAACCATACCACGTAAATGCGAGAGCTTATCAACCGCGATTTTAGGTACTTATCTTGAAGGAAAGATCTGAAAAAAGCAGAGAAGATTAGGAAAGTGATACCGCAGAAGGTTCCCTGTCGATCGAGCAAAAATTGAGGTTCAATTATTATTGAATTCCCATTCGACCCTCGTTTGCTTCGTTTCAACGAGCTTTTACATTTTGCCCGAGGCAAAGAGCGAAAGAAGAAAACGAGCAATACGGCAAAGAGGAAAAAAGCAAATACAGAGACGAGAGGAATCAGGATCACAATACCCGGAGCTACGAGACGTATATATTTCTAAATTTATGCAATCGTCCCAATCGTGAAGAACTACCGAACAAAAAAAAAAAAAAGACATCGCGCTCTGAGCCAACTCGGGATTCTCGTTTATAAGACTCGACGGTCCAACCGATTGAAATTCTGGAGCTATCGAACGAAATTATGCGCTTTGTATTGTTAATAAATCTGATTGAGTAAAACGGAAATTCATAAATTGTTCAGCGCGATTTGAGTAGACGTAAGTTACCGGAATAACAGGGTTAATAGTTGAGAATTATGCTCTCGTTAAGCCTATTGCTTTTAGAAAGTAGCTTGTAGTCTAATCTCTCGGAAGAATGTTGACTGACGCTTCAGATAAACATCTGATTTGGTACAAACTCTAAACACTTGAGCTGCGTATAAATTTTGAAGCTTTAATGGATTATCTAATTAACTTTATGTAATTAGCTATGCAGAGGAGCTTTAGATTTAACTAATCTTATGTTTCGAATATAAGTGAAGTACAGCTCCAGTAATGTAAATTATGCAAAACATTCAAAATATTTTACATAACAAATTATGGCTTTATTTTAATAAAGCATCGTAATTAAAACCCCGATTAACCATTTTTAATATGCAAACACGTTTTAATATTCAATACAGACTTCGCGTTTATTAATACTTGTACTTTACAGGCTTGTCGTTCTAATGGAATAGATAATTTTTATAAAAACCATAATTATTCTAGTAAAGTACGACTTAAGTCATTATTGTCATTTTCATTTAAATAAATATCCTTGTAAATTGCAAAGCAAAACAAAGGTAAAAATATATATATCGAAACCAATTTAGGGAACAAAATACCGTTCTTCCGTTGTACAGCTGTCTCCCAAGTGCTCACTTGCGCAGTGAAAGTACGTCGATGGTGCGGTACCGCTACTTTGTCAGTTCCTCCTCGTTCTCCCTCTTACAATGTCCGTCAACTAATCAGGAAACAATCAAGCTTTCGAAACAAGAGGCGTCGAGGAGCTTAAATTTTCTCGTCGGAGCTTTACCTTTTCGTCCTTTATTCCCCTACTTCAACGAGTACAACGCGTACGAAACTAAATTTTATTTTTGCGTCGAAACGACTTTCTTTATAACAAAAAGAAGTTGTCAATTAGCGAGTATATAAGTAGTATCGATCCGCCGAGGAGACGGAAAGTGACTCCCGGCTTTCTTATTCAAATCCCCCATTCTTTTCGCCTTTGGGTTCTACTTCCATTTCGCTCCTCCGAGGCCCCCGCCGTTATATCCCTAATTTTCATTCCCGACGCTATTGTCGTGCGCGCGGCCAAATCGAATCCGAGTTTTCGAAAATTCGTTTCCGCGCGCGGTGGTCGGTCGGCGGCGTCGAGCGGGCATCTCGCTCCTCCGTCCATCCCTTAACGTTCTCCTCTACGCGCCCGATAACGAACGCGCGAGAAAAGGTTAACGACCTAGAAATTCATCCCTCCTGGCGCGACCCGCTTTTTTCCTCTTTCTCTCTCTCTCTCTCTCTGCCAGTGGCTTTCTCTGTCTCTCTGGCTCGCGCTCCTCCATTGAATATACGAAGTTACGCGGGGGGAAGGGGGCGGGGGGGCAACTTTGCCGCGGCTTGCGAGCGAGCGCGTTTTATGCCTCAATGAGTAAGGTTTATCGATCTGCCGGCATTGCGCTAAAGAAAAATGTATAGTCCCGAAGTCGCTTGCATTTGAATTCGTGCCATTTTCCTTTGCCCGGCTCTTTGAATCTCTTTTCTCCCCCCTTCGCCCAGGCTTTTTTCTGGCTGCTTCGAGCTTTCCCGCCCCCCTCCCCCCCTCTTCCCCGAACCGTTTGCGACCTAAACAACTTATTAGGCGAACCAAGTTACAGTTACTTCTTGAGGGATGCTTTTACTATCCTGTGCCATGCAATTTCTGTATGCTAATTCAATGCCCGAGTTATATATCATGTAAATTTGAATAAACTGAATGCCTCTATTTATGCATTTAGATTTCTAATCTTTTTGTAAATAATAAACTTTAGAATTCGATTAAAAGTTTTCTAAGAAAGTGTGAATTATCATGTAACATGAAACTACAATTGATTAAAAATTAGAACGTGCACATGCCTCTGTAGTTAATAAGCAATGGCGACCGCAACTAAAATTAATTAACGAAATATAATTAATGGTTTCCAATTTTTCTTGTAATTAAAAAAAAAATGATAAAACATTTAACGATTTTAGCAACTACACATAAATTTAATTAAAACGACGAAATTAGTTTACCAGTACATTTTAGTGTATTACAAAGTTCACTGTTGACCGCTGGTTACCAACTGATTTCCAGCGATTATTCCAGCCGGTAAACACAATCAAACCTTAGTTTCCCCGCGATTATTCATACGCGAAAGGCTCGGCAAAAATGTTTAGTCGCGCGGCTTCGCAAAAACCGACTCTCGCATACCAAAATTCATAAATTACGCCGAAGCCACTATGAATTGCTGATACGTGCATTTTACCCCGTCGCCCGCGACGTTTTATCTCCGGGAGGGGCCAGCAAAGATAAGCAAAAGCCGGCGCCTCGCGCGAGGGAGAGGCGCGCGCGCGAACGAAATATTAGCGCGTGCGCCGTAACGGATTACTATTCATGGAAAACAAAGTTGGAAAGCCGCGCGAGTCTCTCTCTCTCTCTCTCTCCGCGCGCGTGCAAGAAGCCCCGGCGACTTTTAATATTCACGGTGGCGCGCGCGCGACGAAATCTCGCCGCGGCTCCTCCTCTCTCTCTCTCTCTCTCTCTCGCCGAAATTGAGTTTAGAGATTGAAAATTATTTTGCGCGCGCTAAACTCCGCCACTCGCGGGGAATATGCGCGACGGCGCGATAAAAGTCCGCGGGAACTTTGCCGCAGTACCGAATATCGACGTTGGAAATTCTCCAGATATCGGCGCCGCGCCTTTGCGCGTCCGCGTGTGCATGTGTGCGATTGTGTGTGTGTGTGGGCACATGCTTCTGCGTAGGGGGGGAGGGGGGCGAAATTTATTTCCGGTAATTTATCCGCGGCGGGCGCATGCATCCGCGGCGATTTATTTCCGGTCGGCGCCTTTTTTATCCCGAGGAGATTGAGAAAAATTCATTTGATCCTTATTTACCTTCCGTCTACGTGACTCGATCGCTTTCTCACTCTCTCTCTCTCTCGCTTTCGGGCCGTGCCCGTTAGCGTTCGCTCGCATTTTTATTCGTCGAGGCAGCAGTGCCAATGCCAGGAGAGGGTAAAAAGGTGTTTGAACTCGGGGATGGACTTTTTTCATAGGAGAGATATGGAGGGCCGCGGAGACAGTTTGTAACTAATAACATTTTTAGGAATATCGACGAGTGAAAAATAGTTTTTGCCGATCGGCCGCGTAAATATCACCTGTTTTTATTCAAGTAAAGAAGAGACGTTTGCGAGAGACGTATCGAAAATATTATTTTACCAAAATGGATCAGCTTTGTTGAAAATGGAAATTTTCATATTCTGCATGTGTTTTTTTTTGTACTTAATGTCGATATTAAAAATAAATTTGAATTAAATAAATATAAGTGAGCAACCCTCTTTGCTAGAAAAGTTCGTAATTTGGTAAAAAATGTACATGCATATAATAAAAGCATTTTCAAGCTGAAAATTTCGTCCTCTGTGAACTTTCCTGCTGCACTCATTGTGGAAACTTTTAAAAAATGTAATTCTAACGAACAAGGAGAAAGATAGCATTTTTTGCACGATTTTAAGGGTTAAAATGCTAAAAATGCTGCGCATTAAATGGTTTTTTTTTTAAATATATGCACAAGTCAACGGAAAAAATATACCCTTTTTACGAATACATTACTGCATAAACAGACACGTAACAGCGCATCCAACCAAACTCCGGGAAATTTATTTCTATAATTATTTTGAATTATACTTTTTTAAATCTCCATTCATTAAAAATTTAAAATGCAGATTGGTATACGAAAATGAATTTTTTCCACCTAAAATAAATCATTCGAATAAAAAAAATGGCGCGTTTCGAAATGTACGTCTGACTTTAAACAGAAATCTTTAGAGACATTAAAAAAGTCGTTCCAGCGATTCGATATGGAAAAGGGTCGTCCCTCGTCTGAGTCGAGGACTCTTCGTTCACGAAAGAACTTTATTGGCCTATCGCTTAGCACGCGGCGATGAAAGGTTAAGTGCTCGATGCCTCGCTCCTTCAAACACCTCATTCTTCCCGCCCTGTTTTCTTTGTTTTGTGTTTATGCCACTTCCACACTAGTTATCCTATTAAATATCTGAATTTTTGGAAGTAAATCCGACTGCTTCGTAGTTTTAATATATTAAAATTTTAATTGAATTTATTATCCCAAAAGTTTATAAAAATAAATATGTTTGAAGAAGAATTTTTTGAAACATATAAAAGTAGTTGCTTCAAATATTCTAGTCAAACATCTTTACAAAGTTAATAATAATTTTAACATACTTTAACAATATTTAAAGAATTTCATATCGAGTAAGAATATTGCTCCAAAGTTCCTTAATAAATTCATTCTAGAACACGTATTCTAAAGTTTTAGACCACATAAGTGAAATATCAAACTCGAGAAATGCGACAAAGAAGTAAGAAAATTATCACACGTCCATATTTTAAACCTTCAAAGAATTGCAAAAAAAAATGTAAAAAAGCACCTCTTCACACGATGATTTTAATCTTCATTACACTTCATTTAAATTCAGAATTCAGGGCACTGGACGAAAAATCTAGAAAATGTACGTGCATCGCGTTGTTTTAAATTTGCACGCCACCGAATGCCCGTAATAATATAGTTTAAGGGTCGAATGTTCGGAATACCGAACTTATAGCCTGCGCAATCGTAACGATAAATGTCCATTCGCGTTAAAAATATCGGAACAAGTCGGCTTCTGTTTTACGATTTTTATTTAAATGAAATTTGCACTTAATTTACGATTTTTACTTTCGAGTGTTATTTTTACATTGATTTTTAATTCATTAAAGAATTTGTATTAAAAATAAAACAAACAAAACGTGCTTGAGCCTTCAAAATGGATTAAAAAAAAAAAAAAAAAACGAATCATTAGAACAAAATTACCAGTCGATACGTCCGTCAAAGCGCGGGACACCGTATTAAAAATGTTTTCGCATCCTTCCCCATTAATAATGGAAGCACGCATTTATTCCGAAAAGCAGCACGAGAGTCTCCCGGCCCCGACGCATTTTGAAGCCGCGGCAAAATAATTTTATGCGATGGCGTACAACGGCGGACGCGTCTCTCGTTCGTATCAAGCCGCCCCGGCGATACTCGTTCCCCAGCGACAGGTGGAAAGCGTGACAGGTAGACATTTTCCCGACGGCTGAGCTTGGCCGCGAGACAAATTTGATTTTTGCCTCCGCCTCCCTCCTTCCGCCAAATCCGAGCCACCGGCCGATATGACCCGAATTCGGCCGTCGGTCCTTGCTCGCGTCCGTGTCCGTCCATCTCTCTCTCTCTCTCTCTTTTTCGCCATTTCCCGGCCTTTGTGTTACTCGGGGCATAAAGTCGCCTAGCGTCGCATCGCGTGAGAATAAATAGGAATTTATTGGGAGACGGAGTCGGGCGGGTTTGTAGTTCCGAAAAATTGATGGCCGCCAATCGAATATTGACGTTTGAGCGTACAGACCGTTAGGATTTAGTTTTTACACTTTGTCAGTTTTATATCCTTTTATGGAGAGTAACGAATATCAGGATGCGAAATAAAAGGCTAAAGTTGATTGTAAAATTTTGACCGAATATTGCTTTTTAACTTTCGTTTTGTTCGGCGCGTCGAGATAAAAATATTAAAGAATACAGATTTTTTGTAAAGTCGTAAAACAATATTCTATTCAAACAGAGCGGGAATAAGTTCTCGAGCAGCCTGGAGAAGTGGAAAATTCGCCGACAGGCGTAAACACTGATTCACTAAATTTCCCCCTCGCCTCCTCGCATTCGCGAAAGTGCCGAGTCGAGATTTTCAAGTCGAAAAACGAAAGGATAGAGAGGCCGAATTAAAACGAACAGAATTGAATTCGTGCCCGTCCGTATACATTGACCGATGTGCGCGGGATAAAAGAGCAAAAGAGGCGAGCGTTTCATAGACTTGAACAGTCACTTTCAACAAAGTCTATTTCCCTGTCCGGTCCTTCTCCATTCTTTCTCTCTCTCTCTCTCTCTCTCTCCTCTGGTTGTGCCTCTCGCCTTTCGTGTTCATTCCGGGGTTTTCGAGGGGCTTAAACCTGCGCCGACGCGAATGCAGAATTCGAAAAGTAATATGCCTCGCGCGAGAGATGCGATAGCGCTTCGGAGAGAAGCGAGAGGAGATGGAATCGACAAGGAAAAAGGATTTCGCCTCCCGACAGACAGTCACTTTTCAGCTGCTGCGTTTATCGACCCTTTGTTTGCGCGGCTAAAACCGCTGCCAATTGCCTCCGCGTTTCATCAAAGTCACTCACCTCGTAAAGAAGTTAGGGATTCGAGGTGAAAGATTGTTTTCTGTCTGGCTTCGTGAAATTGTCGCTGCGTCGGTTTTGCCGTGAATATAAATTAAATATTTGTACCCGCACGGATTTAATTACAAATTAATTATAATTGTTTTATAAATATGAAATATGTTTTAAATTGAATTGAAATGAATTTTCCAGTAATTTAGCATTCCTAAATGTACATCAGAAATTTAATTATTCCTTTGTTCAATTAAAAAATTAATTTAAACAAATTAAGTCAATTTGTGATTCTAACTATTTTATAATTATTCAAACAAATTAAATCAAATGACTACATTTCATCAATAACAACACAACGTATTTTAAACGAACGGATAATGTCAAGCATATGCAATTATTATTTCGCATTTTCCAAGGATTATCTGTGATCTTCGCACTCATAAAATAGTTTTAATAAATAGAATTAATGTCGTTTAACTCTACTTTTAAAGCATGGTCACACTATACCATTAAAAAAAATGTACAGTTACGTGTAATGAAAAAAATGCAACAGTCAGATTTTCGTATAAAAAATTCGCCGAATCTGATTGGGAAAAAAAATGTTAAAATTTGAATACTCTCAATATTACAAAGGTTTCCTTTCCCGAAAAATAAAATCAAGCTCTGCAACTAAATCCATTTTTCCCAGCGACAATTAACAGAACAAGTTAATTCGATCATACGGAGCGTATTTGTTGATCCCACGTGTATTTCTCAATTCATGTTACTGCCTTGTGCCGGCCAGGGAATTAAAAGTTTCAGTGCTAATTTTCATCTGACAAATTGTACTCGACGAGAGTGTACGACCCTGCGCTTCCAGTTTTATTCTGACTTGCTTTTTATCTATCGTGAATACTGTAATCAGAGAATACGTTTCAATACGTTATTATTAATAATGTGAATTACACAAATGTAACCGTGTTATTACTGTAATTTAACTGCTGTATTTTAAATAGTCACATCATACACATTTATTTTTAATTAATTGGATATTAATTTATAACTTTAAATTCGAAAAGAAAATTGATTACAAAAGGCTTTACCAAATACCTTTATTATTATTGTGAATGACAATGTTGATACAAATTTAAATAAAAGGCCTGTCTTAATTATTTTTAATTACACTAAAGTTTTAATCTTTATAATCTTAAAAAACGGTAAAATATCGCCTTTTTTCTACTTCAATTTAATATCTAAAATTACAGAGAACAAAAACAATCCATTGGTTAAAATAATTTTTTTTCGCGAATCAATACGTTAGAAATAATTTCAACCTAGTAAAAGTTTCATAATAGGGTAACTTTTTTCTCTGAAATTATAGGTATTTTTATGCTCTTTAAAATGGTCTTTGTTCGATTCAAATATCTCAATCTTATCATTAAAAAAAAGTAAAATTAAATTTTTCAAAAATCGAAAATTTGCGATGAAACAAAAACAAAACACACACACACATACACACGCGCGCGCACACACACGCACACGCACACGCACACGCACACACACGCGCGTACAGATCTATATAAACATTGTTCAAAAACCATTTATTTTTGTTCCTGACACCTTAAAATACAATTATAACAGGTTTTTCGAACAATTCCAAAAATTACTATCACAAAGCTTTCTCTAAAAGGAAGCAAAACTAACCCAATAACTAATCCGCATCCGTTAATTATTCTTATAATCCACGGTCCACACACAGTGCGCTCAACTATCTCCACGAACGCAAACAAAAATCGTTCACACCACACAGACACACAATCGCTCGTGCACGAGGAGGTCGCACACGCCAAGGGTATATGGGACCTGGCGCAAGGACGGCGAGCCAAGTCGGTAATTAAGCGGCAGTCGAATCGATCAGCCGCGCGGTCCTCAACAAGGGGGGTAGGGGGGAGGGGAGAAGCCGGGGAAATAACGATGACACTGTCAGCTGTCAGTTCTTTTCAGCGCGGCGGAGCCGCGGAAATTTGACGCGCGAAATACCGCGCGCCGCAGCTTGTCAGGCCGCGCGACGCGACGCGACGAGCGATATTTATAAAAAAAAAAAGAGAGAGGGAACGCCGAGAATTTAGTGCGGCGAGCGAAATTTCCACCTCCGAAGCGTTTCGTTAAATTTATAAATGAGGGTTATTGTAGGCCTGCGGTCGGGGAAGTATGTAGGTGATGCGGTGTGGCGTGAAGGCCGGCGAAGGGGATCAGGGGAATTTTCAATTTTTATGCGACGACCGTTTACATTTAGTATTTAGAGGGGGCAGAGTACATTAGGCGATTTTAGTAGTAGAATATACCAGTTGATTAATTAAGAAGGGCAATTTTGTCTTTTAAAAGTGTTTCTCTGCGGATGTTAATTATGTACATTTGAAAATACAATAATTTTTTCTGTTTTCGTGAACAGGTGTTCCGTTAATAATTTAACGGCACTTCTGAGCAAGTAATGGGGTGGATTATTTGCCTTGTTTACATTTAGAGAAACATTAATTTATTTTCCAAAATAAGCTTAATTAATTAATGCCCACTTTAAATTTCGCCTGGAAATTCTGAAGATGCCTAAATACTATAGTAAACGTCCGCTAATTTATCATTCAAACAACTCTCCCGATAAAAACGCCTAATCTTTCTATCTCCTGCATAAAATAATAAAATGAATAATTAAGACCTGATTGTTAAAAAATTAAGCAACCCCCGAAGATTAAAAATACTTTACACTGAATATTCATTGATTACCTATCGTTTCCCCCCTCGAGCAAAGTTAAAAAGCTCTATTGATTTTCTTTCGGCCTGTAAAAAAAAAACAAAAGAAACCCGCTTGCAAACAAACAGATCGCGTTCCGGCTCATCGGCTCGGAAGGCAAAACGAGCTCTTGAATAAAACTGGACTTAATTATTTATACTCAGGCAGGCAGTATATCCGCTAACGCAAAACTAAAGTCGTTAGCAATCCCGTCAAGAAAGGACGAGGAGCCGGCGGCGCGTTCGCGGTAATTGCCAGAAAGCGGAAGCGTTAGAAGATAACGAGATTCGTTATCGCTCAAATTCCCACTCTTGCATTTCTCATTTCGGGCCCTCCGTTTCACTTTTCTCTTCTCCTCTCTCTCTCTGCGCGTCCCCGGGTATCAAGCTGTCACGAAGAAACGGGGGATAGAGAGAGAGAGAGAGGGACCTTTTATTTAGCAAGATAGCGATGCTGATGAGAAAAACGAAAGCGCAGCAATATTACTTTGGCTGCAGGATTGACGAGTGAGAAACTTGCCATTAAACCCCAATAAGCCGGTAATGCATTGACTTGCAGCGAGGTACAACGGTTTCCTTGGGATTTCGCCGGAAAAGTAAAAGTAGCAAGAGCCGAGGAAATAGTAATCAAAGCGACCTGGAAATGACGCGCGGTGTGAAAGGAAGATTTTACCATCTGCTTTGCATTCAAGTTCCTTCGCAGACCCGCGCGGCTTTTTCTCCAATTACCGCGGGATCGGACGAGGTTTAACAAAAGTTTTTACACTCGTAACGGAACTGCATTGTCAATGGAGGAAAGAATTTTCGGTGGATGTATAAAAAGATTGTCGCGGCTCGACGTAACGAGGTGATTTCAGCCTCGAAAATTTCGGTTTCGGCAAGGGCTGAGACGAACGGAATTGATTAACCTCGTTAGGGTCACGAGATGAAGTTGGCATGACTTCCGAGACGAAGGATCTTTCCGATAATTCCTTTTTCGTATTAAAAATGGATTGTTTTTTTCGGCGCTTTTGTTTCGTCGCCGCGGAAATCGTCGCCTCCCTCCAGATAATTTCGGGCTCTCCGTAAATTTAGCGAGGAAATTCGGGATTTAATTTATGATGATTTATTCGTCTTTTGTAATTGTTGGCAGCGTCGAAAATTATTTTGAATGTCGCCAGGTATAATTGCACGTAAATGGGCACTAATTAACTTAATCCTTCGATTTTTCATCGGATGTCCCCGTGAAATTGTAATAAGTGACTGAATTTATATTTATGACATTTCATAATTAATGTTTACAGCTTAGTAATGAATTATTTAACACAGACAAATCTTTTGTTGGATTTATCAGTATTTTTAAGTAAAAATAATATGAAACATAATTATCTTTTGTAATCATAGACAAATATATTTCTTTCTTTTAAATAAGTTTTTCTTTTAAATAATTTCATACACGTTATAAACCTTACACCTTACAAATTCTTTCAAAAGCAACATATTATAAAGGGTGGGATAGATATATTATGTGGGATAATGATTAACCCTTCCCTTCTACTTCGTTTCTACTCGAAAGCTCTCATCACCTTATTAGTTCACGCTTTGACGAAACTGAAAGGTAAATAATTAGTAAGTGAGCCGTGGTTGAATTGTGAGCAAGGAAAAGTCTGTCGCTTTTTCAACGGTGTCAATAAAACGTACCTGTCTTTTGAGAGGGCGACCCCTGGTTAAAGTAACACTTTCACTGCGATCCCCAATTTTACATGTCATTTAGTTCTTAAGAATGCGTAAAATAACTCGAATAAAAAAGGCATGAAGAAACGATCTTTGCAATATTTCAAGATTATCTTGTAAACCAATGCTTATTTACCATTAATTTGGATTATTTTTTTGTTACGCGTAAATACAAGGAAGCAATTATTTTCAAAACTCTTCATTGTACGTATTATTATTTATTATTGCATTACATGTTATTATTATTTATATGTATTATTTATTTCCCAAATAATCCGCAGTACGTTATTTTTAATTTGCATAATCCCCTTGAAAATTTTGCATTGAATAATGCATTATCCGTTCAAAATAAATACGCTATATGCAGCAACGTGCGATTTTCATAAAGAGGGCACTTTTTCAAATTCGATTAAAGCCAATCCGAAAAATTATCCCGAACGGTCGTGCCTTAACAGGTCGGGCGATAAACAAAGTAACGGATTAGTTTCCACAATTCTCCGGAACAACAAAAGAACCCCCTCTCGCAGCTCTCCGTGAAAGCCGATAAAATACAAGGGGGGGGGGGGGAGTGGAGAGGGAGAAACGTAAACGCCCTAAACCTCCATAAAAGCGACCCCTCGGCCGCGGGCCGAACCACGGCGTCGAAAAAAAAAAAAAAGGAGAGAACGAAGAGAGCAACGAACGAAACCGGAAAACGATCCGCAACGGCGGCCATACATTTACAGTTCATTAGGTGCCCGGCCGAGCGCCGGAATATCGATGAAAATCCGGCTGGTGCGTATTCGCGCGACGGCGCCGCGCGCGCGCGCGCCCAAAATACATTATCGTCGTATCTCATCTGCGATAAAGTAGGCAATAAAAGCGGCGCAATAAATCGGCTGATGGGCGCACATGGGTCCGCTTCGGCTGCGCGCGGCGTCATTTGCATGCCGGCCGATTGCTAAATATTTTCCCAGAGCGTTTCCTTCTTCGTTCGGTGGCGTTATGGGATGTTAGCGACGAAGGGAAATCGAGTTGGCGGCGATTTTTTGTTTTTTTTTTTTGTTTTTTGCGTCGAAGCGCGGACTTGGATGATGAGACGGGCATTGTGGAAAAAATTCAATCGAATTGGCAGCTTCGGGGCTCTCCGAGTGTCAATGAATGAAGCTGGACTGTAATTACGTTCATGAAAATTGGGGAATATAAAACGAAATTATTGAACGAATTGTCGAGTGTACCGCCAAATTGGACGATTAATTCAAATTTTTTTTTGTTGAGCGGCTCGAAAAGGCTTTTTTCGGCCAAAAGGAATTATTAATGACTTGAAATTGAAATATATCCTGCCGCGCGATAAAATCAAGAAAGCTTTTAATTTCGCAAAATGTATTGTTTCGATATATAAAATAATAAAAATTTCAAAAAGGTAGAATAAATTCCATTTTTCGTCTGTTATGTTGCGCTACAATACGTATATTAATATTTGATAAATTCATTTAAATAAATTTATCGGTTTCCTTCATATTTTTGATTAAAAAAAAAGGATAAACGCAGAAATTTCTTTTTAATAAACACGACAAATGGAATTAAATAACAGCTCGAGCTACTTCGAACCGTAATCGAAGGTAGCATCAAAGTCCAGCTCTCATCGTACGGACAGGATCGTAAAATACCATAAAACACGAGCCGGATTAGACTCTCTTCCGAAGCACTGTATGATATCCTGGACTGGCCTGGAGGAGACGAAACTCACCTGGGAAATTCGAAAATCTATACTTATTCCCCCTTCGTCTTTTCTCTCCGTGCCACTTTTTCCCGGCTTGCTGATCCCGTGCATATACACCGCGAGAGAAGCGTTTTCGTCTTGAATGCGAAATAGAAGCAGCGCAAGAGATCCCCAGCAGAAATCGCTGCCGCGCGGATTCAAGGGAATCCTCCGTACGTTCACCTCTCTCTCTGTGTGGGAGCGTTGGCGATGTATATATAAGACCCGCTGCTGCGTTTGCATACTCGAGGAAAGATGCTTAATAGAGGGAAGCGCGATTACGGTGCAGAGGGGCGGAGTTTCATACTTTTTAAATTTAATAATTTGTTTGCGAAAACCCGAGAATTTCTCTTGTAAAATATTATCAAGGGAATCGCGCTTTTGTTTTTCATTAATATCAAATTCAATTGAACATAATCGGCGTAAAACAAAACGGAATTCGGCATTATTATTACCGCAAATGGAATTGAGTTTATTCGGTATTTTCTTAATCGAAAATTTTCATTTCCCTTTATATCTGATGAATAAAATACTCGTACAGAATATAAAACGAAACGTCGATAGTCCATAAACAACTGTTAATTAAATAATTTTGAAAGGTTTCACCAAAGCATAACGACGTTTTTAATTTTACAAGTAGTACAATCAGTTTTAGCTCAGCCGCAACACACGCACATGCGCACTCCTCCATTCCCGTCTCTCAACTAAGCTCGAGCCACCGATATATTTAGAAAAAACATTGCATCTCGGCCGAGTCGAGCCGATTTGTCACCGCCGCACGCACCGGCGGTCAACCGCAGACCGATTAAAATAGACGTAGATTAAAATAGGCGCAATATATAAGTCGACGAAAAAAAAAAAGAACGAAAATAATCGAATACTACTCCGTAGATGGCAAACAAGGCACGCGCGCGCTCGCGCCTGCGGACAATAAAAGACATTAAAGGAGAAAAAATAGCAATGGAAGAGAGAGAATATCCCAAGGGTGGTGGGACGCGGACGGACGGACGGACGGACGGCGAGAGAGAGAGAGAGAGGCGCACGTGCGTGGGAGTGAAAAAGGTCGTGGGAGAGAGACGGGGCGCGGAGCGCAGACAGGGCGGAAGAATCTCTTCACACCTCGTCGCGTTTACGTCGTTACATAATGTTGGCAGAGGCTCTGCCGGTATTACTGCCGGCCCTGTGAGCAAACCTTCGCGCGTGGCTGTTTCAGCTGGGTGCCAGCCGCGCCGGGAGACGGGAGCGGATACGGAGAGAGAGAGAGAGAGATTCTAGGCGGGAGTGGATAACGAAAAGCGAGAAAGCCGGACGGGGGACGAAAAGCCGCGGAGAACGCGCTGTAAAAATACGATTAAGCCGCGGAAAATTAGGCCCTCGGAGGGGCTGGTTTTACGCGCCCTGCGTTTTGGCCTTTGCTCAAGAAGGCTGCCCTCTTGTCGCTTTGTGACTTAAGTGTCCATTTTATTGGCGTTCCTTAGCCTTCTCAGAGCTTAAAAGAGTGCTGAAAATGTATGTCCTTCAATTGTCTTTTACAATGTCAGTAATAGTCGGCACGATATTCGCAAAGTTGTTTTTTTAAACTTATTTGAAAATGTATATCCTTCAATTGTCTTTTCAATATCTTTTACAAAGTCGGCACGATATTCGCAAAGTTGACTTTTCAAACTTATTATTACATGTGTCACCCATGAATATATTTTTTCGATTTTCACTGCAGTTTAAATTATTAATCCTTCCTTAAAAAATCCGTGAGATGTAAGTTGAAGCTCATCATCGAGCATTGTGATTGGTCTAGAGCATATACATACGTATGATACGTATAAAATTTTACGTATGTTATATTACGTACATACGGAAAGGGTTAGATTTTTAAGGAGAGTGTCCAATGCAGGATACACGGTCTACAACACGGTCTACAACACGAGTTTTGTACCGCACTTCAGAACTCTCTTTCACGTATATATTCCGTACGTATTCCGTAGTCTACGGTAAAAGCGGAACATGCCTACCGTATGATTAATTTGTTTTCAAAAAAATAACCTATTTGTCTGTGCAAAATGTTTTGTGTGTGTATTGGATCGTGAACATTCAATTAATTGCATGTGCGAAATATTTCTTTTGCTGAAAACATATTTAAATTTAAACTTAGAAATTAAATAGTTTTACATGGAACTATTTTTTAATTAATAATGTATGTTAATATTAATGTGTTAAAAAGCATTCCTTGTAATAAAATACATGACACATACTCTTGTTTTCTTCATTGCCCCGTAAATCCTGGTATGAAATTTTATAATATAATAATAAATAATTAAGGAATGATGGAAAGGAGAAAATAAAAATACATATAAATGTTAACGTTCATTTTTTATTTTGTAATAAATTATGCTCGTTTGAAATCACCAAATCTGTATCTGTAAAAAATGAACTTCACTCTACTTCCAACACACTTTTTTTCTTCGTGTTCAATAAAAATTATCTAAAAATCGCTTGGCTAATTAAAAAAAAAAATTAAATTAATTAATCATACGGTAGATATGTTCCGCTTTTACCGTAGACTACGGAATACGTAGATGTACGGAATATATACGAGAAAGAGTTCTGAAGTGCGGTACAAAACTCGTGTTGTAGACCGTGAATCCTGCATTGGACACTCTCCTTTAAAAACAATATGGAGGTTAGAAGATCGAATGTTGTTTTCGAAACGGAACTTTTGAAGGTGTGGAAGGGTAGTGAATAAGTAAGATGGATTTGGGGGATGTCATTAATTTTATAAGTATTGTTTGGACAGCGGATAGAGCAGTATACAATTAAGTTTTACCTACACTTAATTCAAGCAAGTTGAGAATGGTTAGTATTAGAAGAAAAAAAATGATTATTAGAATAATAGCTAAAGTGAATTCTGAAGTTGTTAGTGCAATCGAAAGATTGTTTTGGAATGATTTCGCAAAACAAGAAGGAAACAAATTTACTATTAGTGTTAGATTAATATTTTTTTTTATTTTACATTATTAAAAACTTATATATGATTCATATAAAATAAAAATTAAAAATATTAAAGAAAGGTCAATTAAGATCAAGATTAGAAAGGTTGAGTCAACATTTTCTAAGCTTAACCTATTTTATAAACCGTATTTTTATATACACAATACAATTGTCTGTTAAGAAAAATTTACCAAAAAAACTAAATAAAAAAATCTTTTACAAAAATTAATCAATTCATATTTATTATACTTTTTTCTTACAAATACATTAGAAAATACTAGGCCACAGTTAATAAAATAACTTATTTAATTTAATAAAAATTCTTTTTCAGCAAAATTAAGATAAAATTAAATATAACTTAAATAAAAAATGTAATAAGTTTAAATTAAACTAAAAAACATGTATATTATTTTATTTCCTTATCTACGTTCTGGGAACGCTAATTACTGCTAAATTATCAAACATGAGTACAATCAAACGATTTTTAGTAAAAATATTAAAAGGTGTGTGAGGAAGACAAACATAAATAAAAGAAAAAATTATGTTTATAAAGAAATATTTTTTTAAAATGAATTACCCATAATTTATCTTTACCTTTATCATACCCATAATTAAAACTATCTAAAATAACACTAAATTATCTGCAAAAATAATAGTTACAAATATTTTTAATATCAATCTGCAAATCAAATAGTAACCGACTTCAATTTTATATAAAAAAAATAGTCATTATTTTAATGTTTACAAAATCATTAAAGAAAAAAAAATACATGTACGCGTGCGAAGTAACGCATGCCTGTATTCGTTTCAAAGGAGTCCTTCGTAATTAGAAAATAACTTTATGATATTATATATTAGATTTTAATTTTAAAAACAATTCATTTTATTTGAAAGAGTTATTTTTTATTCGAAAATTTAATATTAAAAGTCAAAATAAATTAGAATATCGTAAAATTATATTAATATTTTCAATGGGCAAAAAAGAAGCAAGGTCGAAAAATTCGCGTAGACATCGAACATTTTTCTAGAAAAATAGTTTAATTTTGCCGGCGGTAAATGTGCGGTAAACCCGTTTTTTCTGCCGCGCCAACCGGGTTCTATTGGAAAACGATTATAATGTATGCTTGTGTTTATGTTCGGCGCACGTGTGCATAATTTTGACATAAATAGCATAGCTGCCAGCATATAGCAATGGAAAAGAACCCGGAAAGTCAGTATGCTCCTGGCATTCGAAGTGTTTAAATTTAGAGTTCGCCTGGATAAAATGATCCGTCAAGGAAAATTAGCTTTGCTTGCTTTTATTACATCGATGATTGTTTTTCAATGTGAGTATCTTCGTAAGTACTTCAATTTTATATCGTTGGACTTATGTTATTAATGTTTTTGTAGTGATTCTTGCTGATCTTTGTATCGAAGAGTGGTGTTGTACAAATGGCGGAATGGGTTGTCAATATTGGAACGGTACTTTATGCGAATGTAACACGACAACTACCGAAGCTCCGCAAACCACCACAGCTGCGGAACAGAAAAAGAATTAAATTTATTGCACAGTATTTCAATTAAGCGTTCCGAGTGTAATTTTAATTCAATACTTAATATTATTCAATAATCTTTAATTCTGTCGCTCAACAAAAAAAAAAAGAAAAAAATAACTGCTTAAATTATATGTATGTTTGTTAACTATACTTATTTACATGAAAAAAAAGTATTTTATGCTCTTTATAAATTTACATTCTGGAGTGCAGTGAATTCATTTGTATCTCATTATTTTTATGTATCGTTAAAAAAAACAATAAATTGTGGGTGCTATGGATTGTCAAGTATTTTTAAAATTATTCATCTTATTCTATATGTAGGTAACACACATTTTTAAAACGAAAAATTTGATTTTTATATTATTCTAATCGCTACGAAATAATACATTTTGTACCAACATTATTCATCAACTAATAACACTTGAAGTAATATTTATAAAAATTATTGTTGCATCTACGTGTAAAACATATTCATAAATAATAAAATCATTAATATAATCTTCTCCGTGCGTCGTTCCTGCAGATTACAATGCAGCACTTGCAGATTAATTCTTCGTATCATTCCATTAAGCAAGAAAATAAGCAGACGGCGGAAAAAAAACCGAGACCACTTTACCCCCTTTTTTTCCATTTTTATGCACAAAGTATACACGCAGAAGTCCGGGACTCAACGGCAGCGAGACATTCGTTCGGTCGTGACACAAACGCAAAGCACACAGCGAGCAAACGAAGCAGACGCACACATATAAACCCACACACACGCGCACATACACACATTCGCGAATGACCTTTTCTCCGTTTCACTTTTTCCTGCGTTCCTTCTCGTTCTCCTCTTCCGTACGTCTCCTTTTTTTAATTTCTATTTGTTTGTACCCCTCGTTTTCCTTCTTCCTAGTACCGTCATCGTCGCATCTAGAATTTTCCGTTTCATTCCTCGGACGCGAGTCTGGACGTTCCTCCTCGATTTTTTTTCCCCTCGCCGCTTCGTATTTACCTTCCACCAAAGCGGCACCGAAGTGCACACAAAGCCGGTTTACAATCCGCGCGAGGGAAGCCGCGAGCGTCAACTTATGTACCTTGTTTAAGTGTATTCTGGCGTTTTACGGGGGAGCAAGTGGGTTCATAAACGACTTTACTCTATTGGTTTCGAGGCGGAAAGCGTCGTGGTTTCAGATTCCGGTGTCTGATGTCGCGGGGGAAAACGTCTGCGACGCCGTTTGCCAACATCTTAATTGCATCGAATGCTATTGATTTCGTTATGGGAATTGTGTGTAGTTTTTTTAGGATGTAAGAGTAAATTTAAAAGCTAGGAGTTGCTTACGGCTGTTAGTGAAATTTACTTTTGTTACAGATATTTTACGGCCTTGATGAAAAATATCGATTCTGTTTTGAATATTTAAAAAAATTAAAGTTCATAAAAAATATAATATAATAAATATTTAGTATAAACAACAGTAATCTTTGAGAATAAAATAACAATTATTTTTTTGAGCAGAAAAAAATATATTTCATTAAAGAAATGCTAAATTTATGAATGTACAAAAAAAGTACCGAACAAAAACGATCAATACCTATTGATATATCATGTATAAAACATTTAATTTTTTAAAGCTTGCTATACTAAAACTATCTTTTCGTAAATTTATATTAAAATTTTAAAATCGTCATGAATGACAATGCGATAAATTGTGACAATATAACAAAGAATAACTCGAGAAACCACTGCAATTTGCAGACATCAAAAATAATGGGAAGAGCATCCATCGCGAAACGGAAGGTCCGAGGTTTGTTCCCCAGCCGAGTAAGTCAATGCCTCTCTTTCCGAGTCCTCCCTCCTCTTCGATTGATTTTATACGATAGCACAGTCAAGCCTTAAAAGCTGTATTGTAGAAACACTTTCACGTGTCCAACTTAGTTTACAAAAATGAAAACGAAAAGGATCCATTTTTCTAAAAAAAAAAAAAAGCGACGTTCGAAAAATCTAGTTTTTCCCCCCGAACGAAAGAAGGGTTGGGTTGCCAAAACGTCGGAGCGCAAATAGAACGGGCATTCCACGCACATTTTCAGCGGCTTCATAATACAGCTCGCGGCCCCGTATAGGCGTTTAAAGTTACGACTACTTGACATCGATTGTAAACCGAGAGCCCGTGAGCCGGCCGCACGCCCGCTGAAGAAAGGAACGCGCTAAAACACCAGTGTCACTACTTTTCCCGAGGGCTCATATAACTCGGCCGGCCGGAGAGAGGGAGAGAAAACAAGGAGGCGGGGAGGTACGTTCCAAATAAAAAGCCACGACGGCGCCGGCGACTGGGATATACGTTTCGATGCCGAGGCTTGTGCAAAAAAAAAACAAGGAAAAAAGAAAGAAAGAAAAAAAGGAAGAAAAGGGGGTCGGGGCTTTTGTCCGGCGCTCCGCGGCGATGGATAGTGCGCGTCGCGCGCGATAAAATAATCCGCGGGCAAAAAGCGCGCGCCGGACTTTCGGAGACGCACGAATGTGATTACCGAGCTGTGTTTTGCGCGCGCGCGAATCCACTGCCGCGGCGGCGGCGGCGGCGATTCGTTGGCTTTTTTTGTCGCCGCTGTGTTTTTGGAGGAGCAGCGAAGCCTCGAGTCGTGTGCGATTGTTGGGGAACAATTTTTACGGCCGGGAAAAAAATGTATACAACCCGACATTATTTTCGCGGCGCACAAAGCGGCTTCTGCCGTTTGTTCCTTGGGAAACGTCAATGGGACAGTTAATAAACGCGGCGCCATAGAATTTCTTTATTTATTGTGTATTGCTTTTCGTTTCGATAAAAATGAATTGGAGCTTCTTTTGCGTTATCGCGGACGGTGGAACGGAGTCAGATTATAACGTAAAATCTGAGTTGTATGGTCGTGATGATTATTCATAAGGTAGAGCCCCGAATATTTAGATATGTAAACCGTATGAAAATAGTCGGACTATGTAAATAGCAGAAATTTTCATTAATCCTTTATTTTTCTTAAAAATATCTGTAAAGTCGCGTTAAAGTAGGTTTTTATGAACAAAATAAACTCGTATTTAATTTTAAAAATGAATTTGAACGAAAGTATAATTGAAAAACTCTATAAAATTCTTGTTCTGTAAAAAAAAGTGAATCACAATTTTTTAATACGTAAATTTTCTGTAAACATTTGCTTAAGAGATTGATAAAACCGCAAATATTTGAATTCTAAAGTTCACTCTTTTATGTGCTAATACCGTTAATGGCTCCGTCAATCATAATCTATTTTTGTTAGTGTAGATCCTCTATATAAAGTACTATTATGCAAATGGATTAGAACGTTAACCTGTTTCATATATTTAAATTCTTGGAAAACAAATCAAACGCTAATTACAAAATTTAAATTTTTATTCTTGCTGATACTAAATACATTTAAAACAAGTGTATGTTTTTCTTTAAAAAAGAAGCAGATTCTTTAGATGTTATTTTTTTTTTAAAAATATCGTTTTTAGCTTGATTTAACACAAGGGACTCAATTACTTTTACTACAAGGATCTGCACTGTATTCGATTGCAGTCCATCCTCTTTCTCACAAAGGAATTTCTCAATATCCTTGGGGATCTTCCTTAATAGATTCCTTAACAGTGAAATAACTGAACAATTTATATTTATAGCATTTTCGTATCTTTTTAAACAATTTCTAAATTTAATAATTTTCTTTACCCAATACTTTACTAATATTATTAATAAACTATGTAAAGAAAATAAATATGAATTTTCCTGCATCTAGCAACATCTCTCACCACTTTTTCCTACAGAACAGCAATGATTAATGCAAAAACCATAATCTCTGCCAGCCCCCGCTAATCTATTACAATAAAACGGCTGAAAGTTCGACATTTAGAACATCTCGTCTTCCCCGCTCCGATCCGAAGAAAAGCAAGGTACCCGACAAAAACAGGCGCACGCCAGCAAGTCTGATCCGAGCTTGAGAGGCCTCTCCTATAGGCGCACTTTCCTGACGACTACTCAATGCCGTAAAAACAGAGAGCGAGAGAGAGAGAGAGAGAGAGCCCAGACAGAGCGGAGAGGAAGCTCGAAGCTGCGAACCTTTTCCCGGGCAATGCGAAACGACACCCACGCCTGGCCTTGGGGCTTCGAGAGAATCGATATCGCCTCGCTGGGACCGACTCGAGTTGAGGATTCGCAAGCGGCGGCGGCGACCGAGGCGGCAGCCGGCGGAAGAAGGAGCCCAGCTATTTATTGGCCGATTAAACTCGAGGATGACGCTGGGCGCCGAGAGAGAGAGAAAAAAGGGAGGGCAAACGAAGAATAGTGTCGCGTCGACTTTGCGAGCGCCCTCGTAAACAGGCTAATTTTCCCGGGGAAGGGCCGCGAGGGATTCGATTTTTACGAGCCTCCCGACGTCGTGATGAGAAATTAAAGAGCTTGATTTTTGATTAATGCTGAAGAGGGCCCCATGATGATGCGACGCGCAGCAAAATTTGTTCGGAGCTGCTCTCTCTCTCTCTTTTCCTCTCTCCCTTATCGCGAAAATTAATAGTGCCACGGTTACGATATACTTTTTTTTCTTCCGAGGCGCCGAGCGAGGATCTGATGATGGGTCAATAGCCTGGGTAGAAACTCGGCTGATAAAAATTGGGATCTGTTTTTTGTGTTGCTAATATGTCGACGGTTTAACGACGAGCGATAAATCCCGCGGTTATGGCCTGAATTAGTCCCTCTGCGATGATACTTTTTCGACGATATTCGACGCGTAACGTCGTGTTTTAGGAACTTGTTAAGATCTGTACAATAAAACTTTTTGTAAAGGAAGAATCTTAGGACAAATTGATTATTTTATTGGAAAACAATGGATTTCGATATTTTTTTTTAAGTTATTGATTCGAGTCTTTACTGAAATCGTAATTCACATAAAGATAAAATATATATGAAGTAGAGAAACAAAATATATCACAAGTTTTGTAAACCAATTTTAGAGGCACAGCTGTTACTGTGCACTGACTGCGCACATTTCCGAATTAATTAATCTAATATCCCGAGGGTTCAAAATATCATTTCTCATATTAGATAAATGGCTAAAAAATCAAATATTCAGTTGGCGCACTTGCAAATTATCGAAAAAGTGTTATAATTATCAGTTCTCTTATCAATTTTTAGTCATAATTCTAAGAAATATAAATACAATTTTCGGTATTTTTATTATAATAATAGACGTATATTAATTTGTGCCTTCAATCAAAATAAATGTTTGATAATAATACCAATTTCAAAAGTAAACAATTTAGTTAAAGGTTTACCTCAGTAAACTGCATTCAGGTAAATTCAATTACAAGCAACAATGCACGTTGAAACGTTGAGTGTACATTTAACCAAATAAGCTATGTACAGTAACCGCATTTTCCACCAATCTTGTTAATTTAATGCTGATAATGAAGATAATATTTTTTATTTTAATAAGCCAGTCCGCGTGCATTATCGGAATTTCAGCGAAAATTACCTTATTCCGAACATAATTGCATCCATTCTTACTTCGTTTTGCGCGAAATGTAACGTTAAAACAATTATGAAAATTGCAATTACAGCAACGTGTAAAAATCACCTAATAACATTTGCACCTGAAAACACAGTGAATCGGTCAGCGATAATTATCAATGCATATTCGGCCTCCAACCCATTTATAGCATCCGGCGTGTCATAGACACAGTGAATTTAGCGATTCAGAAGCTCTACGTCCACTCGGAGATAGACCGACGTCGGTAAACAGCAAATTAAGTTAACCGCAGAGTTCTGTCAGAGAGAGAGAGAGGCCGAGGGGCATTGCCGCGTTCGATCGACAACTGAAACAAAAACGTCTGTCAATTTCGCTGTAACTCGAAGCATCCGCCTCTCGACGGTAATCAATATCAATTCCCGAAAAAGCCGATTTAAGCTGCGTCACGTGGGTAATTATCTTTGTCGAGCCGTCCGTTTAACGGACGGCGCGATAAAGCTGCGCGATCTCGCGGCGTGCCTCGATATTCAATACACTCGATATTTCCGCGGAGAAAGAGGATACGCACGAGGGGATACTTTGATGTGGGAAAGGCGTTCTATACAATTTTTGCCTCGCTCCGCCGTTCTTTTGTTTCCGCCGGAAAAAGAGATTAATAGCGGGGTGGAGCGGGTCAATTTATATTTTGCAACATTTTCGTTGGGTTATATAAGGTTGTTGTAAAGCTTGTTGCGAAGAAATTTTAATTCCTTTTAATTTATAATGTTAACTTGAAAAATTATGCAAGGAAATGAAAACGCTGGTATGCAAAACGTAATCTTGGCTGGAATCTACTTGATGTCTGAATTTGAAAAAGGTGATGAGGCATTGCCTACAAAAAATCTAATTAAGTATTCTTCTGAGGCAAAATTCCTCGCTACCTTATTCTCGAGAGAAAAGACATCGAGAGAGGCTAAAAGCGCACGAAAGAAATTAAGAAGCTCTCGTTTTGTTCAATTACGATTGAATGTAGACGGGCTAAGCGAGGTAAAAAAATTACTATAAATGATCAGTCATTAATATTTCACCACGCAACATTCCATTCTAATTATACAAGGAAAAATACTCCTACTAATTAATTACGTGTTTAAACTCCATTTAGGATCAATGTTTAAGTAAAAAGTCTTCAAAACGTAATTTCTAGCAAAAAGAAGCTCTAATTTTACAAATTCGTATATTAGGATAAAGAAATTGGACGCTTCCCTCCTCGTTCTCCAATTTGAAGCCGAGCGTTCTGGCACGAAAGACGCAGTTAGTGATCTCTCTCGTCCGATCAGGAGATTAAATTGGCATTGTCTTAGACCGGTGATGAGCTCGAGAGCCCTGCATTGAACCACTTACTGCTTCTGGGATTGTCGTCTCTTGGAAGGAGACTGGTTCTTTTCGCATCCTCTTGCCTTCATTCTAGATTCGATCAAAGCTCCGAATTCTGCTGGCCCATTTACGTCTTCGACCACGACTTTTCTTTCCGAGTCTCTCTCTCTCAACGATGTGGAGCTATATTAAAGCTGCAAGACTGCACGCTGGCTTTCCTTACTTTTCTTCTATATTTTTAAATAGATCTTAAGCGGACGTTTTGTTTTCTTGTATTAAAGTAGCTTTATTGAAATTTCTTTTTCTAAAGCTGAAAAATAGTTAAAAATTATTAAAGGAGTAAAAATAAACAGTTTATTTGTAAAAACGTTTCTCTTTGTTTATTAATACAAGTTAATCTTGAAGAAAACTAATTAACTGCTCGTATTAAACTCAAGAGAAAAGCGGATAATTAAGGAAGACAATAATTACTTTAAAGTATAAATTTCAAACAAGATTCAGCGGGATTCAAAGCCTCAAATTAGAACTTTGTGACGATAAGCAATAATTGATAAGGAAAAAAACAGTGGCAAAATGAAATTGTACACGAAAAAAATGAAATTCAACCCCTTATTTTAATACAACAACCTACTTGAAATATACGAATCGCCCCCGCATTTTCTCTCCTCGGTACGCGAAAATTGAAAATGCAATATAACTCAGCCGGCTTAAACCTAATCTCTCGGATTTTCCCCGGAGAAATTCATCCCCGAGTTTCAAGGCCAAAAATTATCCGCAAAGTTGACGATCCGCGCGCCGACTCGCCTTCACCTTTTAACGAAAGTGAAAGAAGCGAACCGACAGCGGCAGCCTAACCTTCCTCCCGACGCCAGACGCTTCTTTCACTAACCGTATGTACACACAGAGACCCACGCCTACCTAAGATTGACGCTTAGGCTCGGGGTAAGTCACCGGTGAAAAGCAGCGAAAGCGCCGAGCGAGAAAGAGAGAGAGGGAAGAACGCGAGCAAACAGGCAGGCGGCGGCGGCGGCGGCCCTCGTCTCTTCCTCCTCTCTCCTGCCTTTGAAAGGCGACGCTCGAAGAAAGAGGGAGAAAGGCTCTTAAAGCGGCCGGCTAGCGGTTACATAATTTGCCGGGTCCGTTTCCCTACCCCACCGCCGGCAGAGCCAGTTTCTCCTTTTAGTTCCTTTGTCATTTCTGCTGCCGTGGCAACGAATGCGGGCGAAATTACGCGAGGGCCCGCGGCTGCCAAACGGTTGCCTCGCGCCCGAGCCAAAGTGCACACCGGCTCCCGGAGATATAGAGATCCTTCCGGTTTAGGTGTAAAAAACGAGCCCGAATGTAGAGAGGCCAAAGCGACGGGGACGAAGTGACGCTCGAGGAAGTCGGAGCACGAAGTACATGGAAAAACAAGCGGAATTTTTGAAAAGTCGCCGAAACGTCTGCCGAGACGCGTGGGAGCAGGATTTTTATAGAAACGGCAAAGCGAGAGGGAAGTACTATATGACAAAATGGAGAGCTGGATTTGGGAGGGTAAAAAAAAACAGAACGAGCGGAGGATACGGCGGCTATACCGGCGGGGAGGAAAAAGGGACGAAACCGAAGTCGGCGAGGTAAAAGGATGAAAGTTTTTCCGCTGCCTCTTCCGGGGCTGTTTACGCTGTCTATTTGACGCGCGGAAATGTATTGAATTTCATAAATTTTAAGCGCTTTTATCTTGACGAGAAAGCGGAACAAGAGAGCCCGGGTAATTTAACATTGTCAGTGACTGGGATGTCTGAGGAAGGATTGCAGAAAAATTAATGGCCAATTAGATGGGAGATAATGTTTCGTTCCTTCGGCGTTTCTATTATCTTAAATTATACGAAATTAATGGACTCCTTCGGTATGAAAAAGTACTGTCTATTTATCAGCAATTCCCATTTATTTCAGGATAGAGTTTCAGATGGTGTTTATTAAAAAAAGTTCACCTTTCTTTGTAGTTACCTTCAATTATATTTCTATGAAAACGTTTTATTTAATTCAGCTTCTGAAATATTTTCTTTGACATCGACGTCGTACAATAACCGAACTGATGGGTAGTTTCACAAGTTACTACGATAAGAAAGGGTTTATCCTTGGCGTATGAAATAATATACAGTACGATACCATTAGTTTAGCTCGTGGATAATAAGTAATGGATTTGTTTTCGTGCCCGAAATAACAAAGATCTCTACGTATGTGTAACAATTCCGAAAATAGAAAAAGCATTTGAAACGCACAGCTGTAACATTCATTATTTTATTATTTCCCAAAAAGAGACTTTCAGAAGTAAAGGAGAGAGCATATAATACCGTTCCATCAAGCCGAGAGGTTAAAATACAATCTCAATTTTCAAAAAGTATATCCCCGGAAATAGAAACCATAACCCAACAATGACGCAAAAAACGAGCATGAACAACCCGAAAAAAAAAACTCTTCGGGACGAGCGAAAATCTCCCGGAACAAGAACGAGCCGGATGTGCGTCACGTGCGGTATTACATCGCTTAGCTCCGGCGAAAGAAGAGCGCCAGGTAGCGAAGCGGCGGCCCAGCGTCGAGGAAAAGAAAGCGACAGGCGGTCTAAAAAAAAAAAGGAGAGGAGAGTCAAGACGAAGACGACGCCAGGCGCGCGCGACGGAAGAAGAAATCTCGGAGTGGATGGATTTCAGAAAAGCACGCGCTCGTCGCGCGAGGTAAAGTGGAGAAAGAGGCCGAGAGAGAGAGCACACGGCTGCAGGTAGAGACCGTCGTCGAACCGGGACGCGAAAAAAGCCCGGGAGCTCAAAGTTGCCCTGATGGGCACATAGCTCCGGGCGCCAGGCCAGCAGTCCTCTCTCTCTCTCTCTTTCTCGCTAAAAGTCCAATCCGGTGTGCATCGCGTGAATTCAAAAGTGCCGGGGCGGACGGGAAGATGGAAAAGGCGCACGTTATAATGCCGCGCGCGCCTGAATTTTGAGCAGAGGAAATATTTGCCACGCTAAGCGGGAGACGAGGCCCGGCGCACTTCTGCCCCCTGTAAGTGAAAAGGGATTAGCTAATACGGAAGTGCATTACGGCGCGCCGGGGAGCCAGCCGCCTTTGGCCTTTTAAACGTCTGGACAGCTCTCTCCGGAGAGGGCGAAAGTCCCGCGAAAAGAACGAGAGCTGCGCGCTTCTTTCGCTGGAAATTTTTAACGCGCTCTCGCCTTGTTTGCTCGAACGCCGTGTGTGGTTTATCGGGGGGCAAACTTGCCTTTTTGAATGCATGCACGCGGCTTTCAAAGCAATATATACTGCCTGCGAGATAATATCGATTCGAATTGGAATTATTAAGCGCTTTGGGACAAGTCGCCTCCAGCGCTAAACGCTGCGCGCTCAATTGACATTAATATCTACAAACTACTGCCGCTGTAATAATTATTGTTGTTCTAGGAACGCCGCGAAGGCTGCCGTAATTAAGGAAAATAACCGTAATAAATATTTTGAAACTGACGTTTTGCGAAAATATAAATTGCCGAGCTAGCTGCGATTTTCAACGGCACTGGATTAAAACGCTAATCCGTCCAATCCGTCGAATAAAGTGGGAACGAAAGTCGCTGAATAAGTCGAAAAAGCACCAGCATTAGCGCTCTTTAAAAAAACACGAGCGAATCACTGATCGACTCTCGGACGGATACAAGAGAGAGAGGGCTAAAGTGTTATTTGTCGAGGCCTCGGCTGGTGCTCGAACCCCGGGATCGTCCAAATGCCTTGAACTCCGGCGCTAACCCCCAGCTGGCTGCTGCCGGGGCTGGAAATGCAGATCGAGCGGCGCCGGCAGCGTCTTCTCGCGACACTTCTCACCTGCATGAATAGAAGCTACGCGGCGGAGGGCGGAGGAGGAGGAGGAGGAGGGGGGAGGGGGGAGAGGAAGAAACAGAGAGAAAGCTCGGCCGAGGGGGAGAGAAAGACGCGGCAGCAACGGTGCTTATCCTCGGATTTAAGAAAGGACCTTGCGGAACTTGCTTCGGAGATTTATTTTACGACGGCGCGCGCACGCGCTCCTCGTATTTTCCCTTTTTCCCTTTTATAAGAGCCGAGGATTAGACCCTTTTTTTGCTTACTCAAACTGCGTCGGAGTGAAAATCTGTTGAAAGTTTTAGTACGAGGAAGGAGGGGGACGGGGAGAAATTTCATTCGCTCTGGAAGCGGTTTAAATGTATGGAGAGAGCAATTTTTATATCGACGTTTCTCTCTCTCTCTCTCTCCTCTTCACTTCTCTATCCTGTTTCGTAATTGAAAAGTTAAGATTAAGGTAATAAAATTCATCGCGTGCAGGGCGATAATGATAGCGCCATAAAAATGGCTATCTGTGCATTTTTACTACCTCGAATTAGTGCACAGATTTATTTTACGAGCCATCGTCTGCTTTTGGAAGAATAAAATTAAAGTTTCTTAATCTTTACAGCCATCGCTCCCTCCCGGATAACGCGCTTAAAAACAACCGCAAATAACGGAGAAAATTTTTGACGAAATTTTAATTTTACCGCCCTGTAAATAAGTTAACGAAGGGCGGGTAAAAATTTGGGTTTCATTAATTTATTCATTACGTCCTGGTGTGGTTGCGTAAACCTGCCGTGAAACTCAACTTACTTCGTCAAAGTTTCCTGAATTTGCATTTTCTTCAACCACAATTTACGAAAATTTATGCATACTGCCTAAGGGGATGTCATAGTCCGCGATATATTCAACAAGAGCCTGATATATTTCATAAAAGCAGTATAAAAATAGATAAAACTTTATCGCTTTCGTCAAAAAGAATTTTAATTATTACATATAATAATACAGAAACGTTATATAGTAATTTACATATTTTTCTCTTCAGGTAAGATCAATCCAGATTCCGTGAGTAATTAATCAGATATCATACTTGGAAAAAGGTATTTATAATTCTAGGCGTATTAATTACGTTAATTTATTAAAATGCATGAATATTGGCTATAAATTAATCATTGCATATTTTATTCGTGAAATAAACGTGAAATTAACATTATTGAGCTATCGAATCTGAATATTTTAATTCAATTATTAAACGTTATGCAGCTTAAAATACACATTGATACGCATTGCGATTTTAATTGCGATAATTTTTGTATCCGCATTAATTGCGATTGCAGAACATAAATAGTAATAACATTGCGTATATAAACAGTTATGCTTGCAAAAAAAAAAAAAAAACCCCCGTCGAGTCCTGCAGAGAACGGCCAGTTCGTCAGGGCGCATCGCGAGCCTTCTAATTCAGCTCAATTTCGTTGATCAATTATCCCTCGAAGCATCCAGTATCTAGGAGGGCGCAAGACCCCACCTCAGCCTCGGTTACGAGATCTCGGTAGAGTGGGTGTCGAAACCAGTGCTAATTATCTCGTTGCAACACTTCCGGGCAACGTCGGCGCGGGGCACAGGCGGGGGAGGGGGTAAGACGCGCCTCGGCATATAATGCGGAAGCCACTTTTCTTTCGACGATCGCTCGCGAAATCACGTCCGGCATTGAGGAGGAGCAGAAGTTCAAGCGGACTCGAGGAAGAAGCCTCTTTTTACCGCACACGTACACACCGACAGGCGGAATAGACGCGCACACACACACGCACACAGGCGCGCATAGCGGTGAACATCTGTCTGGAACAGGCGAGCGGAGGAAAGGTTCTTACGCCCAGATTCTTGTACTCGGTGCTGAGTGTTTTTTCGTTTTCTTTCTTTTTTTTTTACTCCTGGCCGGGTAATACAATGAAGGGCTTCGAGTCGGTGCTCGATCGCTGTTTTATTGCTTTTATGGAGTAGTGCAGCTTCTAAATTTATAGTGAGAAGTGCTTTTTGTTGCTCTAATTTCCGGGGCTAATTTTTGGCTGCTCGGGGAAACGGAAGCTAAGATTTAGTTCTAAAATGAATAATCGCTGGAATTTCGATGATTGTTCTTTCTGTTAAATAGTATATTGAATACTATATTTATACAGATTGTATCGTGTTGTACTAAGGCTGGGATTGAATCAAAATCAAACTCAAATAATTTCGAAGACTCTAAAACTTTATTATACTTGTATTAATTGACTCTCGTGGCAATAGATTTTTTGCTTCTTGCAGCAATAGATTTTTGCCTCTTGCGGCAATAAATTCCTCTTTCGAAAATGCCGGAATTTTCCATCTAAAATAGTACACACCTGAGATATAGCTTTTGAAAATCCATTTGATTTTCCTGTCGCGGCACGGATATTCTCAAGCATGTAACAGTTTCTTACGGAAAGGTTCGTATTTTCCCGGCACAGTCACGGTATAACAGTCGGCGAAAACTTGAAGAATTGTAAAACTAATATAAATTTTATAAGCAAATCTTTCAAATAATTATCTAAATCAAATCTCAAATACGGAAGACTAAATCTGACGGCGCCTTTACAATCAATTTACTTAAAACTAAAACTGCCTAGGAATTTAAATACATTTTTTAACAATTAAAATCAACACTATTAATTAATGACAAATTATTTACTAAAATACAATATTTCAACGCATTAAATCTGAATATAATTCTATAATCTTAAAACTAAACTTTTTTATGCTACAATATAATAGAATGATAATTTAAGAAACATACCCAGTCATCGGTTTATTTTGGCTTACTCACAAAGCCCTTTTTTCTCTGTTAAATAATCAACTAATTCTAAACAATAACATTAAATGCTTAGATTTTTATTTTCGACGTGACTACGAACAGAACTTAAAAACTAACGCTTAAACTTATGGCTTTATCATTTTTATTTATCATTTTTATGAAATTCTAACAATTGTTATCAAAACTAACAATTTTAGGCAATTTTCAAACAAATTTAAAATTCATTCTAAACACGTATTAATACGTGTTTAGAATTAATACGTAATTAATTTATTAATTAATTTATAACTTCTTGTTTCCAGTAAACTATACAGGAAATCTTACAAAATCCTTATGCAAGTCAAATTTTCCCAGCCGAATTCTGCCCGCTGTTCCAGCGAGTAGAAAAGCACATCGTTTCGCCGAAACGAAACTCGAAAATTGCGCGATCCATTATGCTCATAAGTAATTTATAAATTACATACAATTTAGCGGCGCGAATTATGCAGCGCGTGCTTCGGCGAATAACACGATGTCGAGGAAACTCGCGAGTAAATCTCATTCTCCTTATTTCGCCGTCTCCTCAGGGAAAAGCATTAATTAAGCTAGACGTCAAGACAAACTCTGAAATTTCAGACTATGATGCTCATAAATTAACTACAATGCAATATCATTTAACATATTTAGCGCTTGAATAGATTATCCGAGACTTGCAAGAAAATGTTGTAGGCAAGTGGCGGAATGTGCTACTCAATGTGTCGCGCAGCAAGACTTGTAGAGTTAAGCGAAATCACTGTTACGTCACAAGTACGAAACTTTCTTCTGAACAGGCGGCTTGAATCTACCAAGTTATTAGAATGCTTCTCGAACAACCCGAAGGAGAACATCGCAAACTGAACTCCTCGAAATCTCTTTGACAAATACACTACCATCGACACGATCGATTACCGCTTCAATGTGACAAATCCGTTTTCGACAAAGCTCCTCTTTCAGACCAAGGAAATCTCCACGCTGCTTCTTCCGCGTTCCCTTTACCGTTTTTAATTAATCACCCATCCGGCGCATCGCGCTTATTCAGAAGGCTCCGCGGCATCAATAACATCAGTGGCTCCAGGTAATTAGGCCGAAACGAGACTGTACGCGCAGCCCGCGGCGTATTTAGCCTTAACGCCGTAAAAGCCGCGACGTCTGAGATTTACCTCGAGTAAATCTTATTCAAAATCCGCATCCTCGCACTCCGCTATCAGAGCGTCTCCCTCCCTCTCTCTCTCTCTCTCTGTTTCTCGCTCGCTCGAGCTCATTCTCATGCATTCAGGCTCACACGAGCCGGGGAGACACGCGAAAGCACGTTGAACCCTCTTCGTGCTCGCGCGTATACGTCGCAAAGAACATAAGCGCGAGAGCTGAAACTTGCCGCAGAGTGCGGCTGCGCTATTTCGATGAGCCCGAGCCGCCGAGCGATGCGACGCGACGACTGCGACGAGCGCCGGACGGACAAAGAGGGAAAGAGGAGGGAGGGAGAGAGAGAGAGAGAAAGAGAGGCGCCGCGGGAATGCGAAAAGAAGTTCCGCGGATGCAGATGCTGGAAAATCTTAGCGACGAGCCCTGCTTTCGGTGTGTTTAGAGGAAGCAGTTTCGTTCGTTCGCACATCTTGGGTCGGTAATTTAATAATGTTATAATTAATTATTATTATAGAATCCAATTAAGTTTTCGATTCGAAAGATTAAATGGCGTCTCCATTGTTCTTATTCGCATAAAAAAACACGTACATAAAAAGTATCTTACTCGCGGTTTTACGTTACAGAACCGCAATCTCCCCGTCGATGCAGTCGCATAACAGAATACAAATAAGATAGCTGCGTCGCGCAGCTTGCGATACGGTGAAAAATAGAAAGGCGCAAAGAAGAAGCGCCTTAAATCAGATAAACATGGGTGGGGTGGAAGGGAAGAACGAGAGAGAGAAAGAAAAAAGCGAGCGCAAGATAGAGAGAGAGAAGGACATGAAAGAGCGAGTACATCGCGAGACATAAAGGGCCGCGCGCAAGACGTATATAAAGAACGAAGAGAAACAAAGCAGCGAGCGAGAGAGAACGAGGCGCGCAGCCAGTGGCAAAGCGGAGAGTCGCGGGGAGCAAAGTCAAAAGGCTGTATATGCATCACAAGAGAGCGAGAGAGACGACGACGACGACGACGACGACGACTCGCGGCGACAAATCGGAAGCGAATGGGGCGCGAGCAAAAGAGAGAGAGAGAGAGAGAGAGAGAGAGAGAAACCGAGAGATAAGTCGGGCTCTCCCGCGGGAGACGGCAAATTATTGCGCGCCCTCCGGGCCTCCTCCGCCCCTCCCCGCCTCCTGCATGCAACCGAGGCGACGCCGAGTTTTAGTGCTTCCGGAGTTGTTATTGTTTCGAGGAGGTGTCGCTGCAGCCGCTGAATTCTCCGATAGCGCTTTCGTGCCGCGCCGCCGCGAGGCAATTATTGCTCTCGCGACGAGATGTTGTTCGCGCGCTCGGTCCTGTATCGGGAGCGCAGAATGTATTTTTCGGACGCGCCGCGAGCTGCGGCCGGTGTGTGTTGGCAGGTGAGCTCGCACGGCTTATCGGGATGCAGAGCGCGGCCGGATGGCTTGGCGAAAAGAGATTTTGATGCGAGGAGCGCGTGTGAATGGGGAAAAGGCGAGTTAGCATGCAGCTTTGAAGTGTCTCCTTTTGAGGTTCGGGAGACCTGCTAATTTTCGGCTTAACGAGAAGAGTTCGGAGCGAAGTCGGGCGAGGAGTAAAGCTACTCGATTTGAGAGTAATTTAGATATTACTTAGAATGGCGATGTTTGTCAAAGGTAACCATGCCCGATTTCGTACAATCAGTTGCGCAGAATTTGATATCAAAAGCAACGTTAATATTCGGTTGTTTACTTTTAAAATGTTAATAAATAAAGCGTAGTTTAAGCTTGGCATATTTCGAATAAGTTAAAACCCTTCTCAGACTGGTGTAATACATCAAATAAAGCTTCCATTTAAATAACTATGTACTATAGTGTATTAAGTTAATTAAGGAACATATGCGCACGCCTCGAATCAAAATATTCTCGCAATTCAAACATGGGAAAACGTTGAAGAACGTACAAAATATTTACTTCATTCCGTAGCACTTCAAAGCCTTTATTTCGAATAAAAAATTAATATGAGGAAAGGCAAGGAAAAAGAATTATAAGGTTTTAATCCACGGGAATTTTCCGTTTCAGCATTAATTATTTTATTCAATATTTATTATTATTTTCAATAATGTGAATTAAAAGCTGAGTTTCCTGGAAAACATATAAGCTTATCTATAATATTTTACGATTTTTCATACGGCTTGAATAAGGAATAAGAAAACCAGTATTAATCTTGCTTTTAAAAAATCATAATTCGTATTTATCAGTATTTAAAGATTCTCACATAATTTTCATAAAAAAGTGATTAGTCGCCGCAAAACAGTAATAAAAAAAACTTTTACTGCAACATCGTAAAGTTTTTATTTTGAAAAATAAGTCGAGTTTCTGCGAGTCTCAGCAAACCCGGAAATGATCTACTTCTTTCCCACATTCAATAGATACTTTCGGAGATTGGCAAGACTTGCCAAACTTCAAGGGCAAACTCTTGGCTCACTCCTCCTAATAAGAGAACTTAAAATCAGGTCAATTGAAAGCTCGTTTCGTGATCTATACGATAGCACTAATGGGAAATTTTGAAATTGTATTATTAAGGCTAGGGAAAATCAACGATTACTCCGCGATAAGACCGACATCCACAGCAACAACGTACTTTCTCAGATTGTTTTCTCAATCAAGTCCTTAAAGCACCAGAACTTTCGCGCATTTCATCCCGAATTTCAAGACGAAAAAGCTCGGGCAAAGTTCTTCTCGGAAAAAAATCCCTCCGGCACAGGGATTAATCTGAATAATTCCAATCGGTTCTCATCCCCGGGGAACATGGAAAAATTAAAATATCACGTAGGAAGAAGTGCCTGCTCATCCAATAAAACGTTTATTGGCTCCCCGAGTCGGACGGAAAAAGAAAAAAAGCGAGAGAGAGAGAGAGAGAGAGCGAATATTTAGAGCCTCGGAAAACGCGCATATTCGCGCCGAGTCATTCGGCGTTTCAATAACTCCCACTCGCTACCAGAGATCCGTTCCCATTAAAGCGGCCGCTCTCTCCTCCCTCCGGGCACGAAATCTCGAGGCGCATTAGCGGGGAAATTTAATAAAATCGAAAACGTGAAAAAATTCTCAGCGCCCCGCGCGGCCGGCGGTGGGAGAGGCGTTATTCGCTTAAGTCAATTTTAATATTTCACCGGGAGAGCGAGCCGCAGCCCCCTAATTTCACTTTCCCCGCACGTCCGGGCCAGCGGCCGGCGGAGCATCGCGCTAATTTCTGACTTCTCCTAATTCACGGTGGGCTTATATACTCTTTTCGCGGCGGCGACGACGACGCTTGCCGGAGGGAGGAGAAAAATGAGGGAAGCAGGAAGAGCCGCCGCGCGAATTACCGTCGGATATCGGCGAAATCGTGGGCGGGAAGGAAATCGAAGGCAGAAATTCGTGCTCTCGCCCTGCTTTCACGGGTTTCTCTCTCTCTTTCTCTCTCGTTCCTTATTGTCACCCCGCGGAGGAGGACTTGAAAGATGCATAAAACATTATCGGCATTCTCTGCCGGGAGTTCCCGCGTCCATTGAAAAGCTATCTTCCTACTTCTCCTCCTACTCCTCGCTGTGTTCCACCCCCTTAAACTGCCTCCTGGCTCCCTCTCTCTCTCTCTTCGTCTCTGCCCCCCTCCCCTTTTCGAAGGGAGAGAAATCGAAGTTGGAAAGCGTGGCGCCGCAGCATTATGAAAAATGGTCCCGAGAAAATGGATCGTTTTTTCTTTCTTTCCTCTCTTTCTCTCTTTCTCTCGCCGGAGTTTTTTGCCGCCCCTCGCGCCTCTCCGCGGGACTCCTGTTCCGAGAGCCAAAGTCGCCAATATCGACGCGGAAGGCCGGGAAAAAGAGAGATGAATGAGGAGAGGAAGAGGAGAGAGAATCGCGCGAGAGAGGCCTTATTTTCTCGCGAGATCATGAGGCCGCCTTTCCATCTTACCCTCGACGCGCGGGAGGGAAAATTTGAAACGGAGCCGAGAATTTCATTGGGAAATGCGAAGAACATTGCTCTCTCTCTCGAATTTATAATGTCGTTTAATGCCACGTTTTTTTTCGATGCAGGCACGCGTTTGCGTTGATAAAACGAAGTAGGGAACTCCAGTTGGGGGGTAGGAGAACTTGAGAAATTTGATTCTAGATTTTCTTATTGGCAGTAAATCTTTGAACTATCGAAAAGTAATTAAGGAAATCTGAGAGCGTTAAAAAGTAAAAATGATTAATATCCAGAACGATTTGATTCATAAATTATAATAATTTAGAAGCTGTACAGAAGCAATTATCAAATGAGTTATAAGGCACTTTCTAGAATTTATTACTTTTTTTTTTAATATTAATTTCTAAATTCAGCCGAAATAAATGATAAAATGAATGAAAAGAAAATTTAACTACTTCCGGGAGCTTTGATGCTATTATTTCAATCCATCAAAAACTCTTTTCCGTTGATCAATTAATCGATTCGCTAGAAAAAAATTTCATTGTTATACATTTTCCACGCTGTTAAAATTTAATAAACCGCACACTGGTATTTTCTGTTGTTTCATGTACGATTCGACCCGGCAGCTTCTGGACTTTCCTACTCTCTCCGCGAAATTCCGCAGCAACTTTATTAATTCATTACCATAATTACTGCAAAAAAATATACAAAACATAGTCCTAACGGGGCCTCCTTCCCCTTCGAACAATAATTTAAATTTTAAATTTCAGTTTGAAATTCAAGCCCGACCAAACGCACGCGCCCCAAACGCAGAACGTGAAAAAATTACCGAGCGAACTCTCTCTCTCTCTCTTTCTCTCTCGCGAAAACTTCGAGAGCTTACTCCACAATTTATATTAGAAAGCTCCTGGGGAGAAAGATATCGGAGGGGCAAAAAATTCCGCGACATTCCGGCGCTAAACGCCTCGCGTCCGGCATAAATCTATTTTGAAAACGGTCGCCGCCGCCGTCGCCGCGGATTATTCGAATTTTTAGCTTTGATACTCTTAGAGAGGAGAGAGAGAGTCCGGCGAAAATCCGACCCCTCGTTGGTGAGCTTCGTCTCTCTGAGAAGGGGAGGAGATGAAGCTCCACCGGAGCAGCTTTTCTCTTTCTACGACGCATCGTGTGTATGTACACGTTTCGCGGGCAACCTCGAATATACTTTGGCGATATGTATCTCTATAGGAAGTAGACTTTGCTGAGCTTCTCCCCCCCCCCCGCCCCCCCCGAGTTTCATGAATATATATTGTAATAATTATTCGTATTTTTGGTTGCTTGGCTTATGTTCCCCGTCTTTGTTGCGGTTGGGATTTGCCTGCAGAGGCATTTTGTGGTTGAAGTTTCAACTTATTTTACGTAACAGCTAAATTATTCTACAGGCGCATTAATTATCTTTTACTATTTATTATTGAGATTTTGTTTTTATAAACAATAAACAAAATCTAACAAAGAGAGTCCTGCTGCAAATAATAATCGATAAAGTGATTTATGTGATTATCAATATACTACGTAATTATTTATAAATCAACCAGAATATCTTTGTCATATAAAATTCTATTAATTGAATAACTTTCTCAAAAATTAATTGCTTTAACAACAAATTAACCATTCATTGATGATTGATACTCATGAGAATTAAAAACAAGTTAGTCATTATGTGCAACGAAAACGTATCGTTTTAAAAATTCTAAAAAAAGATTTTAAGGCTTGAAACTAAAGCTACATCATAATACACACAACCTAGACTCCACTATGAATCACTTTACACTCGGAGGAATCTTATTTTAGAAGAATTCGTACCCACCCATTGAAAGCTAATTGTTCAAGTATTTTTTTAAAACAAAGTTTCCGCCGATATGTACATATTTATACGTCTGACTAAACTCGTACTTTTCTACTTAAAATTTTTTTCCAACCTATTTCCGCCCTTCTTTCAAACCTTCCCATAAAGCAACGTTCCCCCAATTCCCAAAATCAATTCCCTCATTAATTTTTCTTACTTTTAGCAAGAAATTTTTGCCTTCCCGCCCAGGTTTCGCTGTAGTTGTCTCCCGCTCTTCGTCACCCTCCCTCTGCGTGAAGGTGAAAGGTTCGAACTCACCGGCGAGAGACAGAGTTAGACGGGCGCTAAATTATTTACCGGTAATAACCATAGCTCCGCCAGCAGCGTCAGGGAACAGCGGCCCTCGGCAGGAGGGGGAAAGTGCGTCGTCGCGTCATCGTCTACGTCGCCGACACTTTCCTCTCCTTTCCTTTTCCCCAATGAATATTACACCTTTCGCCTTACACAAAGACTTCACTCAACGGCTTTTCATTCATGGGCCGCCGCCGCCGCCGCAGACGACGAGGCTATAACCCAGGCCAGTCCACCTTGCCCTTCGCCTTCTCGCTCGCTGATCCCGGTTTTTAGCTCCTCTTTCTTCTCTCTTACGCTCCCGAGACTTTTTATTTCGTCCAACGTCTTCTCCCGACGCCTGTTTTCCGACTTTCAATTCGCACAAAGACGATAATGAGGGACTTTGACGGGTTTGGACGAATGAATTTTTTATGGCGAAGCGCTTCGCACGGAGTATTTTGGCTAAACAGCTGCAGTGAAAGGCACTGCTAATGCAACACTGCCATTAACGTCGTGCATCATTCATGTTATATATTGATCAGGTTCGTTACAGGCAGGTTGAAAAGCGATTGCTTTCGAGTTTCACGTCGATTCAAACTGCATAATATGTAATCTATAAATAGGAAATTAGTTTATTGTTTATCACCTTTCAACATGACTAATAAAGTAGCAGTGATTAGTGTATATACTATACAAATGAAATGTTAAAGACGTATCAAATTTCGTAAAACGGTATGTAATGAAAAGTTTATATCAATTGTTTCTGACGAAAAAGAAAGATTTTTATGTAAATAAATAGAGTAGTATATGAAATAATAATATATTATATTGTCTTTTAGCGGTAAAATAAATTTTGTAAATAAAGGACTTTATAAAAAATTAAATTATGCCTGATGAATATTTATATTTGGGATGTAGTTTATAAATTATATTATTTTTATGCTTTTTAAAGCGAAAATAATTTTAGTCGAAATACATGAGAATTAATTTTCATTTTGTATGCTCAAAACGTTCAGAATATATAATAAAACGTATCGCACGATGTAACCATACATTTTTAAACAATGTATATTATTTATCGTTTACATTATTTTTTAACTACTTGCACAAATATCATCGTTTATACATTATTTTTTGCGAATCCACCAAATTACTTTGATTAATATTTATTCGCATCTCGGAAATAGCATTAAGTCTTATTTTTCGTCGTATTAAGCAAACGTCACTTATCTTAGAAAAGCAGTTATTTCGACTTAGAAAAATACCTTTTTCTTTCCCTTTTTCGATTAGCCCTCCCGTGAAGGCCGTCGACGTTCGATTCGAAACGAGTGACGACATTGATTTACGGTTCTTAGTCGATTCTGGAAACGACCGGAACTCAAAGCCAGCAGTCGCTGTGCGTAATGATAAAAATCTATTTTCCATTGTAGTCTTATTATACACGTTAGAAGGGTTCATTACAATGATTAAAGTTAAGTTAAATAAGATAAAAGTAATACTGAAAAAAAAGTTGATTTATCTTCTGAATTACGAAAATACTCGTGCAGTTGTTCTTATGTACTTATGTATATGCAGTTGTTCGATGTACTTCCTCCTTGATAGGATGTACATCGTTATTTGCTGTGCATTTATATCGGTATTATTTGAGGAAATTGGATTAATTTGCACCCGATAAGGTAAAAATAATTGTGCAAATTTTGAGGCAAATAATTTATGCATGAACCACTCTGATTATTCCGGAATTATTGAAAATTATTTATATAGCATATTTTTAAAGTTCCAAAATTTCCTGAAAAATTAATTTCGAAATTAATTTCCGAGTCTGGATTGTAAAGCGAGTTAATATTACATAAATATGCCTTAACCCAATTATACTTGCAGATCCTTCAACTCATTAGTGCACGCATTTCCGTTCATTAATTTTTCCTCCGCTGTTTATTATCCTTTGCATATTAAGCCGGCAATTATCGTTGAACTTGCTTTTTCGAGCACTCAATTGAAAATCACATTTTCCGAATACTTCACATGTTAATAGCAACCTTCCCGCGATTGCCGACGGAAGTGCAGTACTTTGACTTACTTTTACCAAAAAATCATATATAGCTTTCAATTTGGAGCGGTACTTTTTGAAAAGTAATTAAACGCTTCTCGTGTTCCGCGTACTTCGCGAGCACACAACGGCTCGTTTCTAATTAAAATCCGTTTGAAACGGAAGGAGAAAGTGATATCGTAACGACTCGCTGCGTATTTACAGCGTCGCTCCGAAATTCCCATCCTTCAGGGCGGAAAACGAGTTCCATATTGCACGATCCTGGAGAGTACGAAAATGCGCGCTCGGGCCGAGGCATCGGCTTGCGTACCTTCGCGCAAAGATAAAAGCTTTAAAATGGAGGGAAAGCCAGAGCGAAAGAGAGAAAAATAAGGCTTCTGACGGAATAAAGTGCAAAGGAACACGTAAGCGCCGCCGCCGCCGCCGCCCGCCGCCGTTGCCGCACTGCAGTGTGCGACGCCGAACAAAAGAAGCGAAAAGGCGATAACGGCGTACGCGGCTCCGTGTATACATGTAGAGCGCGAAAAAAAAAATCGAGTAAGAGAAATGTCTCTCTCTCCCTCTCTCTCTCTCGGACTGCACAGAGGAGTAACACAGCCGAGTGATTCCGAAGGAATTCCAACGGGCGAGCGACAGAGGTGTAACGAGGAAATTGAGAAATGGAGGTGATAAACGAGCGAGCTCCAGACTGACGAGACAAAGGCGTAAGGAGAATCGGGAGATAATATGCGAAGCGTTAAAGAGTATGGGGCTGAAAGGAAGCCGATAATAGGAAGCCGATAAATAGCTTGAGGAACGTTGCTGCGTTGGGGTATATATTCAGACGGATACTGTGCTTTTTTACGCTTAAAATTCACGACTGATAAATGGTTTGAATTTAATTTTTATCGAAATAAGTAGGAACCTTCATTGCGGCTGGCAAAAATGTTCACCAGAGAAATCAAAAGAAGTCTTTGACCTCGAAGAATTGAGAATTTATGCTTCGCCTACAGTTTTATAGTCAGAAAATGTAAATACAGATGCAAAATATACTTTAATTATCTTCCTCAAATACAGGAAAATTTGCCAACTTTCCATCCATTTCCATGCATTTTGTATTCGAATTCAGGCAGCTCTGTAAACACTTTAAAAGTTGAAGTTTTCAAGAGATCACTCAATGTAAATTGAAAATGGGTAAAAACCACAATAAAATACTAGCAAGTATACACAATCACCACGTATTTATTTTGAACAAGAAATATATTTGTTTTATAAACAACGTTTTCCCCTCATTGCAGTAAATGCTCCAAACTCAATTACAAATTATTTTAACGGCGTATTTTTAATGCCCATTAATAATTCTGAATCTTACGCATCTTGCAAATGCGTACATATTTATACAATACAAATATATACACGCTAGCAAAAATATATCAAAATACCCAGAGATTTTCATTATGCATTGTTTACTATCGCAACCTAAATTTCACCAATGCATACATCTTACACGGGATCAAGAAGCATCAGATACGGATAAGCGTGAAATACCAGGCGAAATCCTCCCTCAAAAACTCTCATTAAAAGCACAAGACGGAAAAAAATGCAGCCCGCGAGAAAGAGAGTCGGATAAAAAGTGGAAAGGAAAGACCCTAAGAGATACACGAGCAGAGACCGCAAGAAAGATGACGCAGGAGAGTGCGACGAGAAGAAAAAAAAAAGAAGCAGCGGCGTTGGTGGCGGGAACGATAAAAGAGTAGAAAAACGCGAGAGGAGATAGCGCGGGAGGGAGCGAGAAAACAACGACGAGAGGCGAAGGGAGAGAGAGAGAGAGAGAGGGAGAATAAATCGGGCGAAGTCCAGCCGAGCAAGCATTGTCAAGTTTTCGTATAAATTTCTCGTCGACGTAAATTCAAAAGGCTCGACGGCAGCGGCACAAAGGCGCGAGACTTTCCCGCCGAGAGAGAAAGCGAATAAGCGGGTAGTTTAGAGGTAAATCTCTCCTCGACTCTTGCTTACTCCCGGGCCTTCTCCCTCGCGCTTCCATTCACTCACTCGGCATATCTTTATCCGTGCGTGCCTTTGCTTTCTTACCTAGTTTCTCTCTCTCTCTCTCTCTCCTCTTCTTTGCCGCGGCTTCTCTCCTCCGCTTCTTCTCCGCCGTGCTCCTTTGCTTTTTAGAATTTTCGAGAGGCGCAAGCAAATTACCTGCACGACGAGATGCAGCTTCTTGGGGGGCGCAACAAGAGGCTTTGATATTTCGAAACGTCAGACTGGGTTGCTTCGTGCGCTGCCTCTGACTGTTGTTCGAAATAGTAACCAATTTTTATGGTAACACAAAATTCGTAAATTGAATTGCGTCTATTTCCTTTAGAATAATATAAATTGTGCGAAGAATTGCTTTAATTCCAAAGTTTTTCTATAATGATATTCTAGCTAAAAATATCTAAAAGCATAAAATGAAAGTTTACTGCGGCGCTAAGTATACTTAGCCGAGTGACCGTCATAAAAATTTTTTCCAAATAGCCGAAAAATTCATGCATTTATGTAAATTTCCTGCATTTAAAGTCCTCAAATTTTAAATGCATATTTATTCATTTTAAAGCCCATAATAAAATACGCCGAGGCATCCACCGGGTTTCTTTTCCCTCTTTTCAGGCTTTATCACCCTTTCCCTCCCTCGCTTATATATACCGTTCGTCCGTATCTCTCTCCCTTCGGCTTCGGACAGCCGCCGCCGCCGCCGCTGCAGCCGCTCTGTAACGGCTAACGGCTCCGCGAGCATGAGAAATTAGCAGCGCTTATTTGGTCCCGCGAGAACGTCGGCCCGGGAAAGAGGAGAAACACAAAAGCGGAATATGCGGAAAATATTGCGGCGACGCCCAGAAGCAGTTCTCTCCACTTCCGCATGGAAAATGTAAAACTGATTAGCTCCGCGCCACTGCCTCGCTTTCCTCTCTCTCTCTCTCTCTTTTTTTTTTTTTAATTAGAAACGAATTTTCGGATGCGGAGCGAAAAAGAGAGGGAAATTTAACGGGTATCGGCCGCCGCGAGAAGCTAAACGACTCGCTCGGCAATTATATAGCGGCTGCAAAACAAAAAGAACGGGAGTTACAGACTCTGTTTTTCGCGGAACGGCCGAGGCCGGGTGGGAGAGAAGAGTAATGAGGGAGATTAGATCGTTTCGGTTCTTGTTTTAAAGTCCATTTTACTTTCTCTCATTTAAAATGCATGAAATAGTTTTACCACTGTCGCGGAGAATATTTTTCGGCGATATACTCCTGGATTTTCGTATATTTTTCGGATCTACCTTATATCCGAAATGTCTCATACTTTTTTATTCATCGAAAGCGTTTAAGGTCCGTGACAAATGCACGGAGCAGAGTGCATTTCGAAATAACTTTACGTATCGTTCCGAAAATTTATTTATCTTTTGAAAAGGAGAGCCAGTGGATTCTAACGTGGAGACAAATGGCGCGAAAATTGTTTTATCACGAAATTCTCTGCACGACGTGACAAGCAATTTAAAAAATGTCAACGGTGCCCGAACATAATGGATGCGAACAAAAGAAAAACAGAAACGAAATTTCTGCAAAACGACTTTTCCCAAAAGAATTCAATTGCACGGAGCATAGTTTAAAAGTTTGTTATTTGTCTATGAATTTTAACCATCGTTGAGGGTACTTTATGAATAAGAAGTGGACACTTCTTAAGCTCGAAATGCAAGATTTTCGCAACCTCGTTTCCCTACCATTAACTCTCCAAATTTTCCTAAATAACTCGACAGCCTAAACTCAATTTTTTCCCTGAAATTACGCTTTTTAAATTTAATCCAATACAACATTATCCCACAGGGAGGAGGAGCGCGTTAAAGCAGTTCCATTCGCTTTCCGGGGCATCTCATCAAGCTCGAAATCTCTCGGCTTAGCAAAAAACACATAATTACTACTTCCCGGCCCGATTCCCCATCCAACATAAGCCCCCTCCCCCCACGAAGAGCCGAGAGATACCCTCGCCGAAGAAACACGAAGAAAACTCGAGCGGGCAATTAAAAAGAAGCACCGCGGAGCGATTGGCGGCAGCACACCAGCACCGGAGAGAGCCCGAAATCACTTTGGCCGGGGCTGAAAGTGGCAGCTGCTGCCGCGTCAGCGAGGCGCTCGGCTTCTTTAAAGTCTGTATATATATATATATATATACACAGCGAGGAGCGCCGAGCGATTACGCAACGGTCTAACGAGATTAGCCCCGATCAATCCCGCCTCATCCTAGTCGGCTCAACGGCCAATCGCATACGACGACGGCGTCCCGCCAATGGCTCGGAAAGTCTACCTTTTCGATCTCTCCCGGAGAGATCCTTTGTGCGACCTTAGGTGGGAAAGGTCCGCGGCGAGAAGACGCTTTTACGCCTTTGCGCGCTTCCACTGAGTCGGTAATTAAGCTCCTCGAGCCCGCAGTGAGTGCGAAAACACTTGCCGGCCCAGACAGGTACGGGCGCCTGCTTGTCTGGCTGCCCGGGCGCTGTGTGCGCCCGGGGATAGGCAGATTAGCCACTGGAGTGAACTATTTTGCTTCGCTCCGCGAGAAAGAGGGTTTATTTCGGGCTTGATCTTTCGGACGAGCTTTTTTTTGGCAGTCAAGCGGGTTTGTATTTTTTTTTTATTTTTTTTATTTTAATTAATTAATTTTAGCGCGCATCAAGGAAAGATTTGTCAAAGTTTACGTTGACTTTTGCGATAGGCAACAATCTACGATCAAAGATGAATTTATTTGCAATTATAATTTGAAAAATTAAAAACTTCAAAATGAATGAAACTTGAAATGAATAGAGTGCAAAATTCAAGCTTTCAGTTTTTAGTGAAAGGTTTCCAGCGTATAAGATCTTGCAACGGAAGCACCTAAATGGTTTACCGAGAAAACGCTCAAAACTTTCAGAGCATAAAGGAATCCGTTTGAGAGTTTTTTTTGGATAAAATCTCCGTCGAATTTCCGAAATAATCTTTTAATTTCACCGGCGAAAATGACGTTATTAAACATTTGACAGCTTCGAAAAAGCGGCGCTTTTCACTTTTTCAAATATCGATGGCCAGCTCCTCACACATTTCTCCCCGAACAAAAAGCCCGTTATAAATATATATCACAAAAATCCATTGAATCGAAAGAGCTCTGAAACATAAAGCACCGTATCAATAAACTGCGGGCAAACCTCAAATTTTCGGAAAACTTCGGAGTGTCCATTCAAGTAAACAAAGTCCCCCCCCAAAAAAAGTCTGCGGGTCAGCGAAGCTTGGCAAACGGTCAACCGATGTTTTTTAATGCCTCTCGTTGGAAAATAAAGCTCTCTCTCTCTCCCTTCGACAAGGACTCTCCAGCGCATGCGCCCCCGTCGCGGGAGAGAACGAGCGAGAGAGTCCGTGCCGCCGTGTGCATTATGCACGTGCACGCGCGCGCGCGCGCCACCGACTGCTGCAAGCGGAGGGGAGAAATACGTACCGAAAGTTCGTTCGCGGGGAGAGAGAGAGAGAGAGAGAGAGAGCCTGGTGTGTGCATACGCGCTCTTGTGCACCTTGGCGGGTCATCGGCATAGTTATGCGCGTCGGCTTTCCGGGTCAGTAGCTCAGAGAGGAGGTGCTGTATCTCCCCCGCAGCCGCCGCCACCGCCGCCGCGGCTGCATGTAGCTGCCTGATTGAACGCGCGGCCGCGTTATGTTGCGCCTCTCGTTATTCTCTCTCTCGCTTTACTTACCGATTTATGCGTCGCGTCTCTTTCGCCCTTTCTACGAAGAGGACTTGTTTTGCGATGGGGTTCTTTGGGGAGGGATTCGGTAAGGGGATTAATATGGGGTTAGGAGTTGTTATTTTGTGGGGAATGATGCGGTGAGCTGGTTGGGTATGAGCAATTTATTCGAGACTGTCTTAAAATTGAAATAAATTTGTGGAATCTGTTGCTTTATGGCGGCAATCCCTGGCACTCCAATATTTCAACCTAAACTGGGGCATTTTGTTGTTTACAAGGCATAAATTGTAAATGAAAGCGCAGAGCGATAAAAATTTAAGCCAAGTTTAAAAAAGAACCCTTAATCTCCGATCGAGCCGCGAGGTACAACTTTTCTTACAGATAATTCAAACTCCCCTTAAAATTGAGTCGCTTAGAAATAAATGAAAGGAGCTCGAGTGGGCCCAATCATAATTTATCCCCATAAAAGTTAAATTACGAGGAAAATGAGAATGATTCACAACTTTTTAACTGGTGCACCCGAACAATGACTCAAGTGGCTCCGCGGCCACACTGCGGACCGAGTAAATCTGCGGACTGCACGTAGCGTCGATTTCGAGAGGAAAAAGATCCCCCTTCCTAACCCCGGCAAAAAAAGTACCTTCATCTAGCACCTGACGCCGCTCTCGCGCCAATGGAACTGACTCCGTATTTTCTTACGATGAAATTCCTGTCAAATCTCTCGAGCTTGCGGAACCTCGAAGGTGGCGCTGGATACGGCGATGTTTGGTGAATTGCCCGGCGGACTTGTCGTCTGTTCAACGAATTACTTACGTGGACTTACTTTTCTATTCTCATCAACTTTATCTCGAGCTTCGTTCTCTGGATTTATATTTTTGCGCGATTCGGTTGCTTTTAAAAATTTTAAAATAAAAGTAGGATTTGTTTTAAAATGAAAGAAGGATCGGTCAATGTTTCTTTAAAATAAAAACTTAATTTTTATGCTATTTTTATAAATGTAAATTTAAAAAAGTGCCGAGGGATTTTATTTTACTTTTAAATCCGTACACTATATTATTTAAACAGATCAATTGATCACTCCGAGCCTCGCAAAATGTTTCACTGCATATATAAACCGGGTTCATTCAATTTTCCGTTGATTTTTCCGTTAAATCACTATTCCTGTCCATACAAAATGAAATATCTTGATTGATACGCTGTCGAAAATTCACCTATACACTTTACCGAACGAACGTTTTGAAAGCGCGCGTACACTGAAACACGTTAACATCTAGTATGTTTAATTTAGAGCTACATAAAGAATATCTTGCCAAAAGTGACGGAAACGTATCTGTTACAAACAGCCGCCATTTGGAGAATAATTAAATGACTAAATGTTAATTTAAATCAGTGCTAAATTACTGATTGCGATTTGAATTCGTATCGATAGCTCTTTCTGATTGCGATTTGAATTCGTATCGATAACTATAGAGAATTCACGTTGTATTTATTTAAATCGTATAATATCGTACAAAGCGTATCAAATGGTATCAATGATTTTCAAATTAATTTTCTAAACAAGATTTTACCCAAAGTAATGGCTTATGCACATCCACGCAAATCATCGAAAATACTAACCGCAAATAAAGATTTATTTCGAACCCACCGAAATCTGCATTAGCGCCGCGACAAACCAGAATGTACGGCATTCGTTTATAATGCGAGTACAGTTGCTTAAACGAGTTACCTTTGTTCGATGGAAACTATAATGCCATGGGACGCAACTTCGTAAATGCATGACGCTCTGCGGTCTGCCGGCAAGTATCCCACATTTAACTACACTAGACGGCTTTCTAAGTTGCCCTCTGCACATTGATGCCAGACGACAGACCGTAGAAGTACATCGCGACGCGTCGTCTAAATCGAGCTCCGCAATAAAAGAAAAAGAGGCAAACGCCGCGTTACAGCCGCGATCGGCGGGATCGATAATAAAAAAACTCGGATGTTCTAATGTCGTTAGAAAATAAAGGAGCTGCAGCGTGGTGAATTTCGAAAAAGCTCTCATCCCGAGTCGCGGAAAACCGAAACCCCCGAAAAGGCAAACTTTCCCCGAAGCATCGTTATTAACTTTGCAGTTAAATCGAGTACAATCATACTTACTTTCTCGGAGAGGGAGGGGCATCGGTACGTGAACGAAACCGAGTCGGTACTGCAGGAAAGACACGGGGATGCGCGCGCGGCGTCGTTTAGTAGACACTCACTATGTATTAAGCAATGACGATAAATTCGAACTGGAAAACGGAGGCATTGAAACTTTATGCGCTCCCCGGTCTACGCCGTGCGCCGCGCGCTGCGCGCAACGTACGGGCTTAGTCGCGCGGGCGCGCAGCACGTGCCTTAACTGCTCATATAACTCCGGAATTCGATTACAAAAAGACTCGAGACTGCACGCGCGCTTAATCCCGCGCGCAGCTCGCTCTCTCTCTCTCTCTCTCTGGTCCCTCGCAGTACTTTTCTCGTTACGGCGGGGGCTCCGACGCCGCTGCCGCGCCTCTCTCCCTCTATGTGTTTTAGTTGCGCGATTTTCTCGTGTACGAGGATAACGAAGGGGGATTATATTATGGAAAAGTTGAGCCGGAGGTAAGAAAAACTCGCTTTTTACGGCGCGCGGGGACGAAAATGTAAATGCGGAGAGCTCGAGAGCGATATTTGTATGGAGGTAAATTGTCGAGTTAAGTGGATTCGCTTTTTGGAAATTTTCTCCAATTTGAATAAAGTTTGTACATTTTCGAAAATGAACAAGCTCCAATTTACCCTTTCATTTTAAGTAGGTGGAACGAAAATTAGATTATTTCTCGGAAAATTAGAAAAAAAAATGCCGAAATCAGCACTGAATGAAGTTCTTCTTTGTATCGCATTTACTCGACTTTATTCGGGTCTTTTGCGCTTCGGTTTAAAAATTTTAAAATACGAAGTCTATTTGAAGTCGGAAAAATATGCGGCGGCACCTTTCGAGTTTAAAACACTTTTAGCGCAAAACCATTAAAACTGAACTTAAGGCTTTGAGAACGTCACCTTCATTGAGAATAAAACTTTTAAACTCTCAAAAAACATACCGCCTCCTCTCTTAATTATTCATTCCTCGCCGTTTAATCTTTAACCTGCATCTTCATTTTTAACTCACTTTCCTCCTCGAGATCCTCCTCCCTCTTTCAATTGTTCTCATTTCGCGAGTCCGTCTGCACTTCCTTTCGGGCCAGCGAACCCGTTGGAAGATTTTTTTTTCTTTTTATTAAAATTGCGCTCTCGCGCCACTGCTAATGACTATTTACGAGTGTCCTCCTCTTTCTCTCTCTCTCTCTCTCTCTCCCTCCTTTTCAGCCGTTGCGCAGCGTCTCGCGCCATAATTACACTGCTAACTTGCGTCGCGACGAAGACGACGCCGGTCAAAAGAGTGCGGGACGAAAAAGGGCCGGGGAAACGCGGCGTGGAGGAGGAAGAGAGGAAGTAAGCTCTCGGTTATATACGAGACCTTTTTTATTATCCCCCGCCAATTTCCTCGCAGCGAGTGTACACACACTCGTCGTAAGTGTGCGGGAGCGTGTCCATTCGCTTAATTAACGTTTGCTTTGATGCTCTGCAATGAAGAAGAACGAATTACGTCTCGCTTATCCCCGCTGCGCTCTGCTTTCCTTCACTCTCTCTCTCTCTCTGTGCGTTTCCCCCGCAGCGCGCGAATTGCGCGCGATAATTTTCGACTGCCGCTCGGGGGGATAACGAGGATATAGGGACTACAATGACGGAGGAAGGAGCCGAGTGCGCGGAAGGGGTCTAAAGAGAATAATAATTGAGCGGTCTGCGCGTATTAGAGATAATGAAATCGCATTGCACGAGGCGGAGAAATAAGGGGGTAAAGAATAGGATTTTCGCGGAGGCTTCGAGTGCTTTGATTTACTTTAGCACGTTATGGACTGCGGATTTAATTATGATCCTGTGGGTTATCTTTCATGAAGGTTTTAAGCGAAATGAATGATAAATAATAAAATGACCGCTAAAACAAAAATTTTTCCAAGCCAGATTTTAGTTGATCATTTTGTTTATAATTTACTTTACGTTTCAGTATTTATTCCTTCGATAGTAATTATTCTACCAGCACTCGTATTTTAAAGTTATTTAAATTAATTTAAGACTGAAGTAAATTTTACTTAAGTTAACTGCCCTTACTAATTTCACTGTTAAGTGAAATAAAAGCTGAAAATAAAAAGAACTTGAAGAACGAGAAAGTGAACTAAAGAGAAATTAAATCAGACGGGGACAGAAAAAGGTCTGAAAAAGTAGGGTAGGTTTATGCAAAGAGAAAATATAGTATATATAGAAGAGGACGACGTTAACTGAGGACGGCATTCGAAAAAAATGCTGGAAATGTAACTGTAACAAAAAAAGAACCAAGAATAAAGGCTCGCTGCAAAGTAATCGCAAGCAAAAAATGCACGTGTACACTTTCATTAACACGATTTCTGGGTTTTTTTCAATGAAAGGAGATCTTCATTTTGAACATTCAATTTGAGAAAGTTTGAAACGAAATCTCGTTCCTATATTGTCAGATAAATAAAGTGATAAGATTTCTGATTGATTTATTATTGCAACTTTTTTTATAAAAAAATTCACAAGAATATTTGTTTTGCTTTTTAAAAACACTCAAAGAATTTGACGATGTAATTTTAGACTTACGAGCCGCTCAAATATTTGAATATAACTCACGAGCCTTTTTCAATATCTCAACGCGGAAAACCTTGAGAATAAATATGCGAATTGACAATTGCTACCAGAAAAAGAAATACGTAGCAGACCGTGAATCCATCACATTATGAAGGCAGATGTCGTCAGCTACTTTAGACGCGGAGACGTAAAACGAGCAACAGTTTCAGCAAGTGCTTTCGGTGTTATCTCCGCGAGGTAAAAAGCATCGTCACGATCATATTGCCAAGGCGACGTTGTTTTTTACCTTTAGAACTTCGCGTCGCAAGATGCAATCATAAAGTTCAAATTAAACAGTCTCGAAAGATTAAACGAAAGTTCACACTCCGCGTCGCGAAAAATTTGACATTTACATCCCTCGTCGAGCAACGTTTTACTGGCAAAAAATTTCTGCCATTACAATATTCTTCTTCCGCCATTAACGCTCGATGCTTTAAAGCGCTGAACTTTTAAATAAAGACAACAATAAAAAAAAGATACCGACAGCCGAGGGGGAGAGCAAAGGCCGAAGAGCGTAAAAAATGAAAAGAAAGGCAATAAAGAAGGCCGCAAGGAAAATCGAGAGAACAAAGTGGGAAAAGAACGATAAAAACGAATAAACGCAACAGCCGTAAAAAAAAGTGATAAAAGAAGGAAGCGCGCGGGCGCGAATGGAAAGTTGGACAAGTCAAAGGAACGGAGAAACGAGGAAGCGCGAAGAGAGAGAGAGAGAGAGAGAGAGAGAGAGAGAGAAAGGAGCAGAACAAACGAACGTTCGCGCGCGAGGGCAAGACGAAACGGGGTTGGTAGGAAGTGAGTAAAATCGAGAAAGCCACAGATATGCGGGTAGTTCGGAAGTTCAACGACAGTTTGCATAGCCCACCCCCACTGCTGGCGCTGCATTCTGGACCGGGGCATTATGTGCTGATAGTTTAATTCCGTTATTATGCTCTCCACGGGTCTCTTAGGATTACTCGATCATCTTCCTAAGCCCCACGAAAATCCCTCGCGTTTCGCTCTCGTCCTTCCGTACCCGAGCCCTGCCGCTGCCCGTCCTTCTCTTCCTCTTCCCGCGCGCGTCTTCTTCGCGCCGGGGAGAGCCCCGAGTCACATCGGAGCCGCGAACTCTTTGGGAAGCGTCCGTTCTGCTACTTTCTTCAGTTTAAAAGATTCAGCGCGTCACTTCGCGCGTGAAACAATTGAAAAAGTTTAATCGAGCCCTGGAGTGCATAATCCTAGCGAGCTTTTTTATGAAGAGAGCACTTCGTTTCTGTATTTTTGAGGTTCGTTTCGCTGTGCGTTACTTGAACAGCGTGACAAATACAATTGTAACGCGCTTGTTTGTTTACACGAGGTAACGTTTGCTTATTACTTTTGGAAAATTATAATCTCCTTGAATCCCAATTAGCAGTCCATTTTTTATATTAACTTTATCGAATGCACAGTGAAGAGGGCTTATACTATTTTTAATAAATTTGTATAATATTTATAAAAATATCTTTTTATTTATGAATCAGAACAGCAAGTGCTTTATAAAAAAAAAAAAAAAAATACAACGAAAATCGCTTGTATAATATCGATTCTATTTGATACTAATTAATTGCTCATGAAACCAATCTCCAAAAAATTCCATACATTTTACCAAATCCCAATATTTTCAGCGATAGTTAATACGAAAAAAAAACCTCTTCTTCCAGACAACGTGCCTAACAGAACTGCCGGACGTGGCTCCGTGCAACGGGACCGTGCGGCTGCCGCCCCCCTGCGAGGACTCGCCGAGCAGCGGCAGCAGCGGGGCCGGGGCGGGCAAGGATCGCGGCCGGGACGATGGTCCTCGGCGCAAGTGCCGGGTCCTCGCCCCGATCCTCCTGGTGGTCGCGGCCCTCCTCCTCGGCGGGCTCTGCCTGCCCCTCCTGCTCCAGACCGCCCCCGCCACGCACCAGCAAAGGCTGGACGTCATCAGGCGGATTCTCACTGAAGTGCCTCTGATCGACGGGTGAGTTCTCCACCCTTTGACCACGGGGATTAAGACTCTCTCTCTCTCTCCGTCCGAGAAGATGCTCGATATGGTTCTTAGTCGATCGGCGGAACTTGGCGGAGCTTTGCTTCGGAGCTGCTTGCTTTTGAGGCTGCTTTAATGAGATTAGGGTTTGCTTATTTCTTGCTTCCTGTATGCCAGTATTTACTGTCGGAATTATGGCTAAATATTTTAAAGTGAAATTTGCTTTTTCACGAGTATCGGGTTATATTTCTCTGTTCGGAAAACATATATAAAGAGCCTGACAACGAGCATCGAGCTTCGAAGCAAAAGCCGAAGAGCTTTCTTTTTTTTTTAATCACTCGAATTGCTTTTCCAGGCACAACGATTTGCCCTGGAACGTCAGGAAGTTCGTACACAATCAGCTAGGAGAGGTGAACCTGAGCAGCGACTTGGGTCGGGTCGATCCCTGGGCCAAGTCCGACTGGAGTCACACGGACATTCCGAGGTTGCGAGCCGGACTTGTCGGCGCACAGGTTAGTGCCCATTTATATATATACATACACGTTTCCCTATTCCAACTCTGTCTCTCCGCGACGAACGTCGCGGCGCCGCGCGATACCAGATAAGCCGTTGGAAATTCGAAGCCGATAGTTTCGCCGGGCGTCAAAGCACCACGGCGAATTTAATTAAGCACCGACGCTTGTTGTGGTGTGTGCGCCGTGCCAGTCGAAGGGCGGAAGGAGGACGGCGGGGGGAAGAGCGCATTACTTTCCACGTCGATTCCTCTTCTGCTCTCTCGCTTTTTGCCCTTTGTATCGAGAACTATATAGGATATACGAAACACCGCGCCAACGGCGTATAAGGGACTTTAATGGGCTTCGCGCCTGCATTTTTCCACGTGAAAGTGGAAACCGGCGATGCTTGAATATACGTGCGAGGGTTAACGGTGCTTATAGGGCGGCTGCGTTACGCTGCCCTATAAAATCGAGGGGATTTTAATTAAAAGTTTTAGCTCTTTGAAATAATAGAGGAAGTCGATGAATTGGATTAGGTCCAAGATTCTTTTTAGTCGATATACTTGAATACATATTACGAGAATTAATATCGACAATTTCCTTAATTAAATTTCATTTGAAAATATAGCATGGTTTACTTCACTTTTTTTTTAAAGAGCCAAGTGGGAAGCCGTAATCTACAAATCGTACCGAAGACGCCTAAAAGCAGTCGATCGATTTTACTGCAACGGCTGCAAAATCTTTGTGATTTAAAGTAATTTTGTTTTTCGGGCTTAAGAGATCGTATTTCCGCCGCTCTAAGTAAAGATCGTAACCGCGGAGAGTAATGAGCAATTAGCTTGAACGCTTTTGTAATTCCAGTCTACGCGAGGTTGGATTAGATTTTGTGCCAAATTTTGGTTCTACGTCTTTCTACTTTCGGATTTTCCAGGACAAAAGAGTGCGATAAATTACATTTTATTGTGGATTATTCAGGAAGTCGTATGTGTGTGTAGTCGTTATTTGAGTTTCACATTTACATTCAAACTTAATGGAAGCATTTGCGTTTTATGCACGACGCAAATTAATATTGTTATAATAACTATTACTATCGTAGTTTACATAGATTGTTATAATAATAATAATATTCCATATTCCAGCGACGCGCTGTAAAGTAAAAGTAAAAAGTTTACAATGAAAATTAATTATTGCTGTCATATCCTAAACATAATACTTTTAAGAGCAACAACTTTTCACGGTTTAAAATTTTAGTTTAAAAAATACGTAAGTTAGTAAAAAAGTCCTTGTCCATTTGCCTTACATTTTTTAATTGCATTTGCATACGTTAGTTTAAAGTTAACTTTAGAAAATTTCAGCAGTTCTCGACGATGCAGACGAGGAAATTCCAAATGTTTAAAAAGTCCAAAATACTAAAAAGGGAAAATATGCATTTGCCAGACTCGAGCAACTCGCGAAAAAACTGCAAACAAGAGTCAAATTAAAAGAACGAAGTTCTTGGCATAAAAAAAATTACTAAGCCTCATCAGAAATCCTTTTCGACATTTTTCAAGCACGTTATGCGAATTAAGGATGTGTACAAAAATGTTCGGCGTGAGAACATTAAAAAAAAAATTCAGATACACGTAAATTATAGGAAAAATCGAAAAATGCCCGGCGATAAATACTACAACGTCAACGAAACGCAACATAAATTATCCGTAAACACTCGCTGCGAACCCCGGGAGCCGAACGAAATTTCGAAAAACTGAATAAATCACCGTAAAAAAGCTGGGCTTTCCAAAAAGCGCCAGGAACCGACGTTTCCAAGCAGCAGCCGGGATATATAAATTCGATTAAGTGCACTCGAAAAGCGCGCGTATAAATTTGCCGCTCCTCGGCGAAAATTCCCGAGCGCCTTTAGCTCGCGGTAGGCCACCGTTGCCCGAATCCAAGTGTGTATACGCGAACTCGGCTAAAGCAGGGAGAGACGAATGCATTCCAGCAGCGGGGGGGGGGGGGGGAGGAGGCCCCGGAATCGGCGATGCCGCGCGATATACATTATGTCGGAGGTTATGACTGGTTAATCCAGCTGCAGCGGCGGCGGCGGCGGCGAGGGATAATGAACGGGCGCGATACCGCGGCAATTTAAATAATACACCCGGGCGCAATTCCATTACCCCCGCGGACCAGCGGCGCTTTTAATTGCGCGAGCGCTTAGGAGCTCTGCATCAGGCGCCGCGGGAATCTTCGTGGAAGGTTTACGCGCCGGCGGAGGGCTCCGGAATTTTCGGCTTCGGCCATAATTGAAGAAGCTCTCGCCCCCCTCCCCCTCCACCCCCCGGTTATGGGAATTCGTGAAGTTTGAAGTTTGCCGAGATGCCGCGGCACTGTTGTTGGAATTCATGGCCTTGTCATTAATGAAGAAATTGTAGGTGCTTAGCCGCCCGGATTGCCGCGACGAAGTAATTTGAATTTAAATTAAGATCTCGCGCGGCATTTAGACCAGTGCGGTTGTTTCAAAATTTGAAAACGCAATCAGCCGCGCTGGTGGATGCAGGTGTGTGCATTTGGAGTTGGATTGTTTTTTTTTTTTCACCTGTTGAAAGATCATTTTTTATCTGCAAGCGCGACGGCGTGCGGTCGGCTCGCCAAAAAATAACGAAGAGATTCAAAGTTGGTTTTGGCGTAAGAAGTAAAATAATTGTAGGCGATTAACGTACTTATCCAATTACGAAAATGGCCGTTCTTTTGTCTTAATAAGGTACAAAATCCATTTATTTTTTTTAACGTTTATAAATTCATTTTTCCTTATTCCTTTGTATTCGTCAGCACTCTTTAGAAGCCTACGTACAAAGCTAAATCCTTTAAAAACATTACTTTAAACAAATGAATAACCGAGAGCAACCGCCAATAACGCAAAAAAATTCCACATTAAAATCTTAGCAATTTTAATGAAATCCCTTCACCGGCATTGTGTTCGAGTTTTTTTCGCATTTATCTTGCAGCTTTGCAAGAGTTTTCGTACGAGCAGCAGCAGCAGCAGCAGCGGGCGGCGGCCAAGAGAGCACACAACGTTTCGGTCATACACACACGTGTACAGAGGCCAACGTACCACAAAGCAACCGCATCCCTTGCGCATTAAAAATCCCCGCTCCCCGCCTCGACTTTCAGCCAAAGCAGCAGCGGCAGCGGCAGCGGCAGCAGCGGCAACTTCCCAACTAATCCGAAACTGAAAAATTAGTCGGAAGCACCAACTGTAAAAGTGAGCCGAGCAAAAGAAGCGAACCTCCGCGAAGCTTTGCAGCGGTTCCAAGTTCCGGGGGCGCGGGGGGGGGAGGGAGGCGGCAGAGCTAAGCCCCCCGACCGGCCAGTGTAAATACGCCGCAAGGACTCCATATCCGAGGGCTCGCGGCGGGCTGCTAAATCTACTGGCTAATCGATCGCCCCTCGACTCTGCCGCAAACGAAAATCTTCGCTGTTAACACACAGTACCCGGGGAAAAGAGAGAGAGGGAAATTGCCGGAAGGGTTACGCCGGACTTAATCCCGTAGACGTACTTACCGCTGCCGCTGCTGGCGATGGTCCGCTCTCCGGACCACTGGCCGAAGATAAATTCCGGCAGCGCCGGCTGTCCGCGAGAAGCTGCTCGCGATAAAGTGCCCGCCGCCGCTCGGCGAAATAACCCGCTCCGCCGGCTGGCTCTCCAGGCGATTTACATAGCCGAACGTTTTCTATACGATTATGCTTGATTTGCTTCCGATGGTTATTGCACACTGCGGGGAAAGTCGATTCCTTAATGCGGATTAACGCGAGTTACGGGGTGAAAGAGGAGGCTCTGAAGAATTATTTATCGCGCGAAGAGCAACTTACTGTCGTTGTTCATTTTTGCATAATTCAACTTTCTTATCTTAAAATACGGAAAGCTCAAAATTTTCCAACGCATCAGCGCTGATCATCTGATAAGCTTTTATACTTATGACGTTCAACATATACACTTACTACCCAATCTCTCACAAAGCCCAGAAATCGTTAACGATTGTTGACGAAATAACCCACGTCTTAGCGATTAATTGCGCAGATACGAGGCTCGGCCTGACCGCGGCCGAATTCTCCGATACGGTCGCGGCCGCACACAGATAGTCCCCCTCCACCCCGCGTAAGCGACGGTTGTAAACTAGCAATCCCAACAAAATCCCCAAATATTACCCCGAGCGTTTAGCGAGAGGCACACGGCGGGTAAATATATCCCCCTCCGCGCCGGACCTCGATAAGTTACGATCAGCGCGAAGTGGGTCAACAAGTGGCGCACTAACTCTTATCGGGGCCCTGGGTAAACTGAAGGGGGGCGGCGGTGTTTGCCTCCGACCATCTCCAGTTATCAGAAGGCGGATCGACAGATGCCGCCGAAATGCAGCCTCCGCGTTGCAGGCAGAGGGAGATCCAAGAAACGAGGAATCAGCAACGCGAACGACGATCTCGGGGAACGAGTCGGGAAGGCAATTATGCATCGATTGGGTCCATGGCGGAGGAGGATCCGAGAGAGGGTGACGGTTGGCTGCTGAGACGGGCTATATATGTTCGCTTCGTCTGAGATCCTTGGCTGGGAAACGCGGTATTTTGGCGACGAGAGTTCGGAATTGGCGCAATTAAGCATTTCGCAGTTTACTGCATCGCGCGTAAAATACGTATAGCTATTTTCCTTTGTGTGCACCGGATGAAATTTATCGCTGATGAAGAATTCATCGCCGTTTAAAATTACGAGTGAGTTTACAATATTATTGCAGTTATGCCGAGTAAATATTTGCGATGGCTAGATTAATACTTCAAAGTGGGCGAAATATCCGGAATAACTTTGCTGGCTCGGTACGAAAAGACCCGGGAGGAAAGTCCTTTGAACTTATAAATTTCGATTTGAATTATTAGTCGAAGAGTGGAGCCAAAGTAACTACTCGCGAGCGAAGAGCAAACTAACCGATAGTTCTCAAACAGTTAAGCGCTAAATTAGCGGCCGGGAGAAGAAAGAGGATAGGATATTGGAATACTCGGGAGTCGAATCAAAGGAGATTCAATTGCTTTCAAAGACAAACCTTCCGCGAGAATTCCCATCGCAAATAGGAATCCGAACGAGAGATCTCGCCCGTCGTTTCCGAGGATATATTCATCAACAAACTCTAATAACCATCAAGGCAGGCAAAGTAGTCCTCCATCGCTAATTATCCGTGCTCTAATTAATAGGGGGAGGGTTATTAGGCGGGGATTATGATTCCAATTGCTCCTGACAGACTCGTCATTCGCAGCGGCGCTCCGCTACTTTGAAACCGACTCCGGACGGTCTTGCCGAATATATCGGCGAACTTTCGGAGCTTTCGGGCTTGTTTGAATACTCAATCAAAGAAAGCGCCAGCTTGGCGTTAGCTTCTGCAGAAGTCGCCGGCGAATCTTGAGCTCAAATGACCGGCGCATAACTTGTGATATTTCTCGGGGATATCTGTTCAGTGGGCTGTAATCTGTTATTGATTTGAATTTATCTTCAATGGTTTTCGGATGGAGAGTTGGAAAATACTTGAACTATTATTCATATTTGTCGTGAATAAACGAGCATCTGATAAGTAGTTTTCTCCAGTACATCAGTATTATCATAGACTTTGGCGAGACAACTCTAAGGTAAATCACTCACAAAGCCGAATTCTCCTTTTCGAAAATCTCTGTGCCACGTTGTACACTCGAAAATTCCAACGTAAATCAAGTTTAAGTAAAATAAAGAGAGCTCCTTCGGATTCTAGGAAGATATTAAGTATTGATACCTTCATTGACCCCCTCCGGATGTCGCGAAACTGGGGTACGAGAGTATCTGCTTAGCCGTACTGAAAGTTGCAGGAGACACGTCCTTGCTTCTCGGGGGGATTGGACGCTTAAAAATTAACGATACAATGACCGACGTAGCTGCGATTGTTTACGGCTTTATGATCTTATTTGAATTTTCATGATTCAATAAGAGCTCGGCCGGAGCTTCTATTATTTTACGAGGTGCGGCGCTCGGGAATGCTCGTGGCGAATCTTGTTAACAGTAAATAAAATTGAGCCATTACTTCCGGAGGCGAAATTCGCCAACGAACGCGAAACGCTAGAATACAATTTAAGCCTTTCTTTCGCCTGTGCAATTCTATGCGTTAATTAAAATTTACCTGCTCCCGACAGGCGTTTGTTCTTGCTTTATTTAGAGCAAAATGCACAAGAGAGCAAGTCGCGCGTAAAGGTCGACGTTCAAAAATCCTCGCGCCCTTTCCTAATTTAATTTTCCACATTCCTCCTGGCGGATTCGCGCGCATCTGGCCTTCGGAACAAAGCCAAATAAGGCAGAGCGGCGGCGGCGGCGACGGCGACCACTCGAGATTTATGTCCGCGCGACGTCAAGCGCAAGTAGTCCACTCGCGGAATATGGCTAAAAGTGCCCCCCGGGGGAAACTTAGGCATCCGGCGTACGGTTATCCATTCAGCCCGAGGACTGCTGGCCTGCCAAACCGTCGCGCCTCGCTTATATATAAACTAAACAATGGAGAGCGGGGAAAAGCTCGCCGATATCTCGCCGGATCGCGCAAACAAGCCGATGACGCATGGCGTCGTACCCACTTTTGCCCCGGTCGCGCGGTATATAATAAATTCAGCCCGCGACAGCCTGACCTTAAGCGGCAGTCGATCGCGCCCGGACTTTGCCAACTTCTTAAAGTTCAATCGCGCTGAAAAGTTCCTGCGTATGCCGAGGCCGCCCGTACACTCGGAAAACAATTCGGATTCGCGCACTCGAGCGGAGCGCCTCTGCATCGAAAACTCGCGGGAATGTTTCATCCGCTCGGGGCGAGAGAGGAAGCGGAGATCCGCGAGTTTCGGGTCGGAGAAACAAACGGATTTGTCTGCCGGACGAGGGCTGATGCGCCGGGACTCCTCTGATCGATCGGCCTTGTAAGCGCCGCGAGAGATGAATCTATTGCGCCCGAGTGCGCCTTCCTGCGGCTTCGAGCTCTTCAAATTTGTTGCTCGAACTCGAGCGCTTTATTAGTCGCGCGTGTCGCTGAAGAAATTTAAGAAATGGAGATGTTCGACGACGACGAAATAATTGCAGTATTTGTGAGTTCTCGTTTTTAAAAAAAAATCATTATGTAAGAGGGATTACGCACGTAAATATGGTTATTTTCAAATCACCAGTATATAATCTCGTCTCGTAGTAATTTGGCGGTACTAGATAGAAATTCCTGCTTTAGGAATTTTTATTATTGATGCTTTAGCTAAATTTCGGAGGCGATGCAATTGATATTTGGCAACTCTCTCAGTTTTGTTAATATTAATAGAAGCAAAAGTTTGCAGATTCATCAGTTTGCCTTCATCATTGTACTCAAACAAACATTCTTTTTGCCTGTCTTCTTCTGCACTTCAAAATCCATAGGATGTAACACATTTTTGTAATAACTCTTTCCATTTAATTTTTGAGTTCACTTTCTTTTATCTTACATTGTAATTATAGTAAATTTGTAATGTCTTATGAATCTTATAGAAGAGCAAAAGAAAATAAATATGTCAAGCACAGGGAAGCACTGACTGTAGAGGATAAAGATGAGAAAGATAAAGAAGAACCCCGTGAAATATGGAAATTAATTGAGATGTATTCATTATTTAAAATGCTTGATGCTTTGTCCAACTTTCATTACACTCCCAAACCGGAAATTAGTTCATTATCATTTTTTATTCTTTTAATTTTAATATAAAAGATATTATTTAAGTAAATTAAACTAGTAATACTGCAGAAAAGTTTTTAAAATAAGTAACACTGAATAATGAACTTCAAGATACTTAGTATTCTAAAAGAAAAGCTTAAAGAAACTTCTAAAACAACAAATTAAATTTAAAAATAGCAAACCCAATTCAATTAAAGTTTTTCTTTTCCATTCTAGCTCGCTTTTCTACTTCAAGTCACATTCGTTTAAAGCAATTTAATTTGCAGAATACAATGAATTTCAGTAAGTTTTTTTTTAACATTCATTCCGCGCCTTAAAAACATTCAATTTCGAAAATTCCACGAACATAATTCTTCGAATAATATATAAAATAAATAACGGCTGCCGATGTATAATAATAAAAACGGAAATACCCTAAACCTTCCGATACACAATTTCAGACTTTTTTTCCAGACCGAAATTTATGTCCCCCCATAAATCCCATAATCATTGCAAAGCGATTTATAATATCGGTAAACAATGCGGACAGTCGGATTTCACCCAAGTCGTTAAAATCAAATTCAATTTCAGCCTCGGGTCGGCTCGCCCGGACTCTCTCTCTCTCTCTCTCTCCGCCGCGACACATTTCATCGTAAAAACGCGCGGCGCGCACTTCAAACTAAAGTCATAAAACTTGTCTAAAACCAATACGGCGGCCGCGGTACGCCATCAAACTTAGCCATTTTCATCCATCAGCCGATGCAAATCGCGGCACCTCCGCCGCGTCCGACAATGGCAAAATTTGAAGCGGAGGAGAGATAAAAAAGCCGCATGCAAATCGGCGCCGTCGAGACGTTACACCCGCTTCCTCGTACGGGGGTGTACACGAGGGAGAGAGGCGGAACTCTCGGGTTGTCTGGCAAGTTTCGTTCGCGAGACGCGCGTGAACGCTTAGTCGAAAGTAAGTAGACACAGTTATCTGCTTGCACGTGTAATGATCTATGTAGAAGCGGCTCTCGGCGTACGCGAGACTCTTGTACAAGCACATATTACCACGCGTTAAGACGTAGTCGCGCGAATAAAGTGAAGGCCTTTGTTTCACATACACAATTCTTGACGGAGAGTTTTTGCATATATTCTTGAATTTTAATTGTCAGAATTTCTGATTTGTTCGTAATAGTTACGACAGCAGTGGAATAAAGTACACAAAAGCATGGTAAGTACCTCAGTTTTTGATGATTTCACATGAATTTTCTAGAGCTTTATATTAAAAAGCAGCATTTTATAAAACATACAGAATAATAAAACTTATTCTAAAAACTGTTTAATCTGTTTTTCTTTAAATTTAGAAATTAAATTCCTAAAGCAGTCAGGCTTATTAATTTCGAATTTTTTGTGAGTTTAAAAATGCCGACAGTCTCGGCGTCAAAGAGCTGGTACAAGTTTCGATCTAACTACTGTCGATATCCTACCTCATCGAGCTGCACATTAAAAAACCGTCATCCATTTCTTACCAAAGCCAAGCCTCCTTTATTAACCACGTCCGCGGCTCGCGCCAGAATTTACGCCGCGCCCGAGAACCCAAACAAGCCCGTCGAGCAGTCCCGGCAAACAACGCGAGAGCAAACTCTTACGCATCCCGTATTAGTGTACTTCTTGCTCTGCAAATAATCGCAGATCATTCCGCATGCAGGTAGTCCCTTACACGCGCGCGCGGGGCGCCGGTGCCGCATTCATAAATGATCGAGCGTAGCGTTCGCGGATTACGGGGCGCGCCTCTCGTAAATTAATGCCCTCGCTCCGGCGTATATAAACAAAAGGCCGCCTAGCTCGGGTGGCCGTAAATGCGAGCGCGAGCTCGCGGCTTAATAAACTGCAGGCGGCCGGCAAGAACCCCCCGCCGCCGGGACAATTACGAGCGCGTTTGGCAACGATTGGCTCCGGCCTGGATGGATGGAACGACGTCGTCGTCGTCGTCGTCGGAAATGGCAGCAGCCTCTCGCCGCACCTTCGGTAATTAAGTCGTCGCGCCCCGACGAGCAATTCGTCCGAGATTGGCCGTAGCTATTCGATACGTCGAACATCAGGAGAGGGCTGGATGCGTTGAGACGAGAGCTACTTTGCCAGACTGCAGACTTTGTTCATTACCGCGTATTAAGCCACTCGGGAGAATCCTTTGCGCTTGATTATTATCATCGTCGATGCTTTGATGCGAGCTGCTGCTTCGAAATTGTCGCTTCGCCAATGATTTTATCCAGTTCGAGCTTTGATAAAGGGACGAAAAGTAATTAAAATTAAGTCGTTCCCTATCACTTTTCGGATTGAATTGCATCCGAATTTTTTCCGGGAAAATTTAACGACATTCAAAACTCCGAACTAATTTTCGCGCTGCGCGCGTGTCAGTTTAAAACTGAGCTAAAGTTCGAGAACTAGATTTTCATTGATGCTACCTCGCAGCGAAGTATCCAGGTCGCACGATAATCCAGTCCGTCCCGACATTGAATTAAAATGTTTCCCGGGCACACTTATCTCAATTTACGCTCGAAACTATAAGCCACTCCGTAGGGCCGAAGTATCCGACGATAAACAAACTCCTTAGCGGGGGACAGAGTCTCCAAGTTCCCGCCAACAAGTAGCCATCGGGGGAGGGCAGCTGGGCTAGGTGTTCTGCTGCACCGCACGAAAACGCACCCGAAACTCTCCCCCATTGTCCCCGGGTCCTGGTCACGTCGGGGGCCGCTCGATGAGCCGTCAATGGACTTTCGGCAAGTCCCGCAGGCCACATCGTGCAGAGGGCGCACTTGGCCGCGCCGCTCTCCCTGATAAATGAAGATGATCTCGGCGGCGCTCCGCGCGCGACCTCGTTGCGCTTATTAGCGGGACGGGATCCACAAAGTAAACGGGAGAGAGAGAGAGAGAGAGAGAGGGATGCTTTGCCTGATTACGTCGAGGCGTCCACTCGCCATTGATCTCCCCCGCGTAGGAAAATTGGCTTTGCGGGCGCGTGCGCCGCGTCTGTCGCGAAACGCACCCCGAGGACCATTAATATCCGGGGCCGCTCGATCGTTGCGCAAATTCAGGCCGAAGGGGGCTAGGAGTTTGGACTGCATTGTGCGTGGAAACCGCGCGCACGAGTGTATACACGTGGGGGGCCCGGGATTGAGACGCTTGATTAGACCCCTCATCGGGAGAGAGATGTTGATCGATTACTTCAATGAGCCGAGGCTGCAGAGAGAGGAAGCCGTGTGGCTCTGCCGTTCGTCGAGTGCTTGTGTGCAAGGAATGCCGGCAAGGTCTCCTATTGGATCTCGAATTTGTCCCCGTCGACGGCTGGATTCGACGAGTGCAAGTTATTGCTGGATAAAGTTCGGGAAATTCTAATCTTGGAAGGGCTGCCGGCGAACTTTCGGAGATCTTTTCTTGTATGATAAGGGCGAAAGTTTGACGCTCTTGATATCTTCGGTTAGGAAGATGTGTAGAAAATTATAGATTTCTTATAAGCCGAGTCTCCAAGTTATGAGGTAACAGCAAAGAGATGGTAGGTTATGCTCTTAATCAATAAGATAAACGATTAAAGGCTTATAAATATGACTTATTTTAATCAAATGAGCACTGCATTGCAATATACACTTTATTAAAAGTTGATAATCTAATTCCAATAATAGCTTGCAATAATTATCATTGCCTTATTGGCTAACTAATCGCATTCGGTGCATTAGCCTGTTAATCGAAAATTAACTCATCGCCGTAATTTACGGAACACGTTCTACATAACGTTCGCTGCTCGCGATGTGCACTCGAACATAAAAAGGGAACAGCTCTCTTTGCGCCGTGAAATATAGTAACGATTCTTACGCAGACATCGACGTAACGTAATGAAAAATCATACCGACGCGGCTCTGTACATCCTTTTTCCCAGCAGTAAAGACGCACGGCCGCGACGCATTGAGTCTCTCCCGCTCGCGCGAATATACATCCGCGGGCAAAGTATACGTACTCGATCTGGAAATACTTGTTCGACACGGTAAACGAAAGAGGGAACACCGATGGGAATAAACGCGATTCCCGGCGATATGTCGACTGGGCGTGATAGTCTCTCCCACCCCTCGGACGCATAAAATCGTCGTGGCTGTTGCCGGTATATGGAATATTCTCGCGCGAGCACAGTTTACACCCCCTCTCCTCCCCCCCTCGTCGCATCGAACAACTTGCCTTTCACCTCGGAGTTCCCAACGAGAGATCGAGATAACTCAACAAGCGACCTGCAACGAGACATCACTTTATGATAACCCACGCGGGAGTTATAGCTCTCTCCCCTCCCCCCCTTTTCTCTTTGTCCCCACTCGGCTCGGGGCTGTTTTTACCGCAGCCCCCGCGACTATCGGTGTATAAATCAGTCTTCCGCGCCGCGTGTTTTAGCATTAATTAATTTTTATTGGATGCTAATTTGGCTCGTTGATTTTATTGAATATTCAGGTAATTAACGACGCTTGTAAAAAGCGGCCCTTTCTCTCTGTAAGGGCGTTACGAATTTCGTCGTTTTATCCGCCGCGTGTTTTGTAATTAGCTCTTAAAATTCCCTTTATGCAGCCCTGCCCACACTCACTTTGCTTTTGTATCACAAAATCATTACGTGCCACTTAATCATTGGCAATGAAAGTACTTTATTCCGGAAAAGTCAACACGACACCCTAACTGAAACATCGATAAACTTAAATCGCGGCCCAAATAAATGTTAATATTTAATTTCACTTACAAATATAATCGTCGTTATTTAACCAACGCGTTTTCGCAGCGCTCGTAAATCCGTCCGTCCCGCGATATTTATTACGACCGATCAAACAAAACTTATTCCCAGCGCACTAATCATCTCCCCGGCGGAGCGCGCGTCACGCAGAAATAACATATCTCTTTACACGCACTCCCGTCGCCGCTATCTCGCTGTCCATCTATTGATTTCCGGACTCCTCTATATCTGGCTCTCCGTCGGAACTTACAAGAGGTTCAGGTTCGGGGGGTCGTCGATGCTCGTCGAGGGGATTTTCGCAGACTGCCGCGGGGATCCTCTCTCTCACTCTCCTGCTTGCGGCTGCCGGAAGAGCCGAGAAAGGGATGATGATTAGCAATTGACCGATCGTCCGAACGATACGTCCAGCGCGATGCTGGAGGGCTGCTTCAACGTCATCGAAATGAAGCCCGGAAAGAGGCGCCGCCGTAAAAGCACCATAGTTGCGCGCTGACAAGTTTTTATGCTTCCGTTGAATAAGAGCACTTTCAAGAATTTTACTCCCCGGGATGATGGACCATTTCTGAGTCGTTCGGGCCAAGTTTTGCTGAGTAACTAGCTGATTTCCGCGAACTTTTTTTTCTTCTCCTGCCTTAAGTTTCGTTTAAGCGAAAGTACACTCGATTTTCGATTGAACGTTGGATTTGCAAATTTGTAAACGCTTTTAATGCAACTTTGTTAAAAAATGGGGTTTCAGTTAATTGATTTTTCACGCTTTAATAACTTTTTAATACAGTAGTTTATACAGATAATGCTCGCTATAAAATTGATTTTCGATATAAAGCAGAAATTAATCGTAAAATTTTTAATTACAAATTTCTGCGACATTTTTTATCAACACTTTATAGTAATTTTATGTTAAGGCCGCACGTTGCATCATAAAGTCTGAAGCGTTTTTGAAAATTACTTAAATAAAGTATTCTTTGAATACTTGCACTGAAAAAACGATCCTCTTATTACAAAAGGAATCCACTTGTCAAAAGAGAAAATTCTTCTCAATATTTGTCCTAGTGGATTTTCTCTTGTGACTCACGGAAAATTCTCTCTAAATCAAGTTGCATGGTCACAAAAGGAAATCATTTTGAACTAAAAAAGGAAAAAAGGACTTCTATTTGTAATAAAAGGATTGTAATTTTAGAATTAACACGCTAGACAGTCAAAAGGCAAAGGGGGAAAAAACTTTTTTGAAAGCCTTGAACGAGGCTTACCGGGGAATAAAGTCTTTTTTCCCCAAGTGGAAAAACAAACTGTTACCGGTGAATAGAACCGAAAATATGCTCTGTTTGTAACCAATGAAAATTATATTCTCGACGAAAGGATAGCATGGCGAGGAAGCAGTCATTTTGTGACTAGGTTAAATTCTCTTGTACGCAAGAGGATTGATTACGAGAGGATTTTCCTCAGCTCATGAAAATTATGATTTTTCGATTCAAAAAGATTTTATTTGATCTGAAAGGAAAAACTTATTTATAATGGGCGGATTAAATGCAGAGGAATATAATGTCCACATAAGAGGACTCTTTTTCTGAATGTGAAAATTCAACCGAATCGAAGCTTACGTAAATCTGCAAACTAATTAACATCGCTCTACACTTCAAAAAGAGCAACCGCTTTGAAAACTGCACATCAAAGTTTACCATTTCCAAACAAATCAACAAGTTATCCCTGCCAGATTGGCCGATCGCTCAAAACTACCCTCGTTAGCCCCTTTTACCATTTGCGTCGAAACGTCCGAATCGTCATCCGCACGTACCTCCAATCACTTAGCCATATCCATCCGTCGCCGAGGTGTGCGCGATCGCGACGACGACTACGACGACTTCGTCTCGAGCGCGCGATCGACACGCGCATCAACAGCTGACGTCGAGCGTAGTAAACTGACTTAAATCCAGGCGCTCGTGCCGACGAGCGGCGCGCGGGCTGTACGTCGAATCTCCCGAAAGACAGCAGAGAGAGAGAGAGAGAGAGAGAGCTCGGCTGCCGCGCGATACACCCTGTTTATTTCGATTTTCTTTTGCAAAAAATTTTAATCTGCACGCGCCGCGCCGCGATTGAAACTGTTGACCTCTTTCAGCCGCGCCCCAGTTTTTGGAAAATGCGCAAGTTTTTCTTTTCGAGAGAGAGAGAGGGAGAGGAGGCAATTCGGAGAGGGAACTCCTTGGCACAGTTGCAGCACCGTGCCAGCTGCATTGGAAACGACATCCTTTCAATTTATTTATGAAATAAATTCAATGCCGCGTTAATTTATATTTACGTCGAAATTATTCGCGATCCCTTTGTACCGCGTATCCAGGTCGAAAATTCGCGGTCTCAATTTCGAATAATTTTCATCTCCTTCAATTCGACATCTTCATTATTCAATGATAATAATCGCGCGATCCCAAATCAAACGATATACACAATATAAAATTACTCGAGTGCCTTCGACAACTTCCGATTTGAAATAACATTCCTCGGGGAGTAAGAACTATATATAGTAATCTATCCAGCGGGAGAATGAAATATAGAACGCCGGGCTAATTATCCGCAATGTTGGTTACTCCTTGAATTCGATCACCCACATACCAAGGATAATCGAAGCGCGCCGGTAGGCGGGAACTCGACGACGCGCGCGAATATCATATTGCCCGCTTAAAGAGCGGCGCTGAAAATGCCGAGGGGGGATGATGCGCCCGAGAGGGTTTCTCTTCGTTAACGAGGACGAGGTAATGGATGTTTTTTTTTTTTCACGCGCCTCTTGAATTCTCCGAGGCTCGAAAAGAAAATCAGAATGCTGCCGCGGCGTTTGCCGATACACCGCCTCTCTCTCTCGGCTGTGTTCTTTCACGCGCGCAAAATCTCATTTTTCAGAAATCTTCGCTCGAGTTGACACAGTTTCGCGCGCCCTTTTATTGGTGCGAGAAAGCGCTTTTAAAGCTGAAGTAAGTCTTGATTTTTTTTTGTGTCGAGGGCGCATTGAACGATTTTTTTTTTTAATTAATAATAACCTCGGTACTTGGATGGCGAGTAAAGCGTGAAAGTTTATAAAAATGGAATAAAAATTTATTTTCTATAGTTTAACTGGAATAAGTAAGCTGGAAACACAGTGTTTTTGTTTCAAAGTTAATCCATAACGCTGTTATTTCCTAACTGTATTTCATTGAGGACGGACGTACTTCGTTTTGTATAAAGCTGTTAAATGAAGTTTTTTCTGAAAAATCAAACGCTCGTTAAAAAATTAAAAAGGGGGCGCGCGGAACGCGAAGTTACGCGTAAAATAAGAGAAGCGCAAAGGGAACAAAAGGCACAAAGTTGCGCGAACCCGCGTAAATACCAGGTGTGGAAAGCCGCGATGCAAAAGGTATAAGGGTAAAAAGCGAAGCCGCGCCAGGATTCATAGAAGCTCGCTTTGGAGAATCGACGCGGGAACTGAAATTAGGTCGCGAACTTTGTAATTTTTTCCTTTTTTTTTCGGAAGAGCAAAAACGAGGACGCAACTGCTACAATCGTAATTATGCAATCGGGATTTTTCTGCGAAAAAAAAACTAAGTCATTTCCGCCTGGCTTTAAAAGAGAAAAAAAGAATTAGTTCGGAGTGCTTTGCTCGGTACTATACTAATTTCGTAGAATTGAAAGACACCGAGCATTCTTTTAAACGCATTTTAAATCTCTTGAATACTTTTAATTAGACTCTCAACGGCGTTCTTCAACGCGACGTCTATACGCTTTGGCTATTTCCCCTTGAACTGAAGTGATCCAATCAAACAAATTTAATACTGGAAGTGAAGTAGATCTTCTGGAACGCGAGTTTTTTTTTTTCTGTCGACGAGGCAGTTCTCTTGTTCCCCCTAGTTTACGTAAGCGGGAGAGTACGATGGACCTTGTTTCGCGAAAAGTTTTCTCCGCGCGAGAGGAAAAGTTTCTTTTAAGGAGCTCGAGGACGCGAATATTCGTCGCGCGGCCACGTTGGAAAAAGTCGATTTTCGGACGGAGCTCGAAACTCCATTCCGAAAGAGAATCAGCAGCCGGCAGTTTGCGGATTTTTGAACTAACGACGCCAATTTCCGGGTGACCCCCTCCCCTCTCTCTCTCTAAACAACGATCCTCGCCTCTTTTTATATCCTTCATTTATTACTCTTTCGCTTCTTCTCACTTTATCGCCGTTAGCCCTGCTCTTCGACTGAGATTACTAGGAAATTTAAAAAAATAATTTATCTTGCTTTCGAGATAGCAAATTTTCGAAATCATTTTTTATTAATTTAGTATTTCGCATTATTTGTTGAAATCAGACTATATGTCTTTGTTGATTTAACGGCAGAGTTTGAGCAAACATTATTTTTAACAGCTTTTTTGAAAGTTTTGCAGTACGAGCTGCGGAAATTACTTCGCGAAGGCCTGCAAAGTTCCGGAACTCATAAAATTATATTTAATGCGTTTTCCTATAAGTTCGTAGAAAATAATACCAATTAATTTCGGATGAGCACTTAGGAAAAGAAGATTACTAAATATGGAGCATAATCTTTTACGGCATAATTCATATGAAGCCATAAAAGAATCTTATCAATAATGGCCTTTCTTCCGGAAGAATTAACGATTCCGTAAAATAAAAACAAAGGACTTTCGAACGGCCATTTATTCTTCCTCCGCGCAAATTGCTCGGAAGAGGCATTGCGTAATTTGACGCAACTGATACAACTGCACTTTCTCGCAGAGAACTTTTAAAATACTGCAAATGGTATCTCAGTCCCTGAATGAGTTTGAGAGAAGTCGATAAAGCAGCTCAGAAGTTTTGCGAAGGATTGAATTTCATTTCTGTCAAACGTGCGCTTGAAATTGGTTCTTTTCTTCAAGAGTTTGGAAAATCAAATACAGTTATGCCAATATCAATCTTTCCAAAGTGGCATTTCATATGTTAACAGTTTGAAATAGCGAGTAATGAGAATTCAACTATTTAGCTTTTCAAACATATTTTATTTAAAACCAAATTAAATATTACATTCTTTTTGTGCAAAAAATTACCTTGTACAAATAATGTTAATCGAAAAAACTTCTTTTATTCTAGATTATTATACGCGACATAAAAAACATTTATAACTTTTTTTTTTATTTCTCCGAAATCTTTTATACAATTTGCATACTTACTGCGAGTACGGCAATTCCGTATTTTTCAGATTCAATTAGGTCAAACAGGTTTCGTAACCCTCGGGTCCGTTTCCATCTAAATTTCCCCGGGAAAATGGCATATTTTGACAAGCGGGTTAATGCGAAATCTTTTCAGTCCCGAGATAAAAAAAAAAAAAGTCGAAAATTCGAGGAGCCGGACAAAAAAGTCGCGACTAACAAGATGACTCGATTAACGTTACCGGCCGACAGTGAAAACTGCATCAGCCTCCTCGAAGCGCGTTTGGTTGAATCGCACTTTATAACCAGGAGTTAATTGCTTTTTAGCCCGGTCCAGTCAGGGGGGGCCTTCTCTTCTCTTTTTTCATAGCTCGCCCCCCTCAACCCCCCCCCCCTTTCTCTACAGATATATTTTCAGCGGAAAAGGTTGTCCCCATTTACGAAAATTGAATCCATCGAGCAGCTCGCAGCGCGCCTTTCAATCCCTCTCTCGCTACCCTCCTTCTCCCCCTCCCCCGGTCCTCCTTTCTTTCGGCAAAGTCCCACAGAACAAACGACTAGAGAGTTCATTTTAGATGTTTGTCTTCGTCGTCTGCTGCGGTCGAGGGAGACGCGCGCAAACTGCTTTCGTGAAAAGAGAGAGAGAGGGTAAAATCGAGCGAAACCGAGACAGCTGAATACGTATCAGAAAGCGGAGGGACCGGAGGGAAAAAAAGGAAGAAATTTGAGAGCGGCGGGGGAGAGAGAGAGAGAGATGAGGGATAAAACGAATGGAGCCGGTAAATGGGTCGAAATGCAAGAAAAACGAAGAAGATAAAAAAAGGAGACAGAGATTGAGCGAGGTATTGAAAAAAAGAGATTCCGGCGGAAGCGAGGAATTAGAACGAGACGGATGAAGCAGTAGTTGTAAGCGGCGATAAGTATGGAACATCGAGGGAAAAAAGAAGCTGTTTGTTTTGGAAAGTGGGAAATCATTTTTCGGGCTTTGCCGTTGCAATTAATTACGAGTTTATTTAACGCTCGCTTGATGTTTTACGATTTTTTTTTTTTTTTTTTTTTTTTGAACCTTTATCAAAAGTTATTTAAATTTTAATAAGTTTCAAAGTAAGTAAACCTTTCGTACGTACCAGCAATAAATACAGTGCTCCATTTTTGAGTAAAAAGAAAAACTTTTCTGCTCTCCACTGTTCAAAGAGCAATTTTAATGGATTTCATTAAAAAAATTTTAGCGGAAAAACAATTCTACTGAGAAAATTGAGCAGTAACGAAATTTTACATTTTACAGTTTTTACTCTTGATAAAGTGGAATAACGAATGCTTGAAAAATTAAATTTGATACTACATTTCTCTATTTATTCAGCTGTAGTAGTAGTAATAGTAGTACAAAAAATGGCGTAAAGATTCGTAATGCTGGACGTTTGTTGCTATAAATAAACAATATTTATTCTCTTTTAATCGCCAGTAATTTTCTTAAATGCTTCCTTCATTACTGACGTTCAGTTTGTAAAAAGAAAAAAAGCTGGTCAATCCTCCCCTAATATCAGATACTGCGACAGATGGATCGACAAGAACAAAGCGCCTAACAAGAAAGTTCTCAAGACAGTTAGCAGCAAATCGAAAAAAAAAAACGAGATGAGACCCGTCCAAATAAAAGAAGTGACGATCTTCGAATGAATTTTCTCTACCTCCTTTTCTTTCTTTTCTTTGCGCGTGTTATTTTGTCTTTCTTTCCATTTGCGATTCATAATATTAGTTTTTTCAGCTTATACTTTGATCTAATACTATAGTTTTAATTCCGAAAATAAAGTACACAGCTTAATAATATACAACCTTGTGAAAGTTCACTCTTAATTGTTATACAAAGTTATTAATGATCAAAAAAGTTTAACTAAGAAAATACATAACTTTAAAAAATCGGGGGTTAAAATACAAAAAATACAGAGTACACATACTAAAATTACATCAAAATCCGCGGCTCCAACATGTGAGAAACTCCTTTTTCGATTACAAATCACTTCAAGGAATTCTCGGAACCTCTGCTGTATACTAGAAATAAATCATTTTTCTAAGAAATGTTCAAACAATCAGAATGGAAAGCTCATCATTCGATACTCTACTTCAAAAGCATTGAAGACAGCCATCCCCGAAATCGGCACTCCACCCGTTAAATCTCGCAGCCCCTAAAACGAAGCTGCAAATTCGAAACGATTAGCATTCAGTCCGCAAGCTCTTTCCCCATGAGCGATCCGCGCGCGAGCTGCAATAAAGCCGCGGCCATCATCGGCCGCCGCGAGGAACGAGCCCGCGAATAAATCTCGGCGCGGGGGCGCACTCTTAAAGCCGCGCGCGAAAATCGAGCCCGCCCCCCGCCCTCGAGCGTGGCATCGCACGCACGCACGCACGCACGCACAAATCTTTCGGGAATAGCGGCCTGCCCGCGGCGCCGGGCCATCGCTACGTTCGTTCCGAAGCCGCAAGCATCGCGCGGCCCTCGACCGCGGCAATAAAATAAATTCGGCAATCTTCCGGCGAGTGCGCATGCGCGCGGTTTCCCCGCCGAATGCATTTCCGCGATTATCGGCAAGAGCGACGACGCGAAATTAACGACGTCGCCGTTATTATCGGCCGCCGTGTGAAATTATTAACGAGCCCGAGAGAGAGAGAGAGAGAGAGAGAGGGAGAGGGGGAGGGGTCGCGATTGATCGCGGACCTACAGCCGGGTTTACGCGCGGCTTTTGTAATTTTCGGCAGCAAGAGGCGATACGGTATTTAGCGCGCGTAATGCAATGAGCTCGATAACACCGGCTGCTGCTGCTGTACGAGCCTTGTTTTTATACGCACCGCGTAACTGCGCCGAGGGCCGCGTGTCCTCCCCCCCCCTCCCCTATTTTGGCACTGTTCGCTGATTACGCAGTTAATTTTTCGCCTGTTTGCGGAAGTCTGACGATTTACCCGGGGGCAATGCTGTAATGAATGTTATTCGACGCGAGCGTATGTTTTTTTTTGCGCCGCGTTAATTTTGCGAAATGGCCGCGGCCGCCCTTTGAAAAATAATAATTCCTTTATCGGTTTTTGCCAATTTTTTCGGATAAACAATATTTATAATTTAAAATTCTTTCTTTTTTACGCATTTCGTGTTAGTATTGCCTTTATTATTCGTCCTAAAAGCGGCGAAATATTTTTTTTTTAAAGTTACTTACGTCAAGCATTCAATTTTTATTTTAAATTTATGTCGATTTTTCCAATAATATTCCATAAAAAATTTGTCCCTGCTAGTGATGAAAAAAATTAAATACTTATTTATAAGGTATTTTCAAATGTAAAACCTATAGAATATGTATTTTTAATTCCTAGTTAACTAACTTTGATGTAATGCTTTTCTATGAGTAAGTTTCGTTAGTAACTGAAATTTCACTAAAATATAACTGAATATTATGAACACAATTGAATTTTAAGAACAATATAGCTGAAAGTTATTTTGTGTACAAATGTATTAGATTTAATAAGGAAATTTAGGGCAGATGAAATTTAAATTTAATAATTGCATTTTAATATTCAATATAATAATTAAAACAAAATTAATGCACAACTATATTAGAATTGTTATTCAATTTCATAAACGTTTAAGATTAGTAAGTAACTGAAATTTCACGAAAATATTACTAAATATTATGAAAATAACTTAATTTTAAGAACAATATAACTAAAATTAATTTCGTAAACAAATTATAAAAATTTAATACTCAATTGTAAGGTATATATTATTGAAAAATAATAATTGTGTGTTAAAATTACTAACAAGCATCTGAATTAATGTACAAGTATTTATAATGATTATTAAATTTCATAAACATTTAAATTCAGTGAGTAATTGAAATTTCACAAAAATATAACTAAAAATGAAACTTGTTTGCAAAATTTGAAGCGAATCCACCGTTTAAAAGTCGTTACAGGAGTACATACATACATCCAGACATTTTTTAAAAACTATTTTTTTGGATTCTCTGAACCTATTATAAATATATTATAAATATATGTTTCTACGTCCAAATATGAAAAACGAAAAATGTTGCCGTTCCAAAACTTTCTCTATGAGAAAGTAATACGCATAATTTTACACGATTAAATAACAAGATCAAATCAATGATCGAATAATGATTGATATCCGTCCACTTAGCTTATCATCGATTCAGCACCGAATGCGAAAAGTAATCACGACTCGAATAAGAGGAGATAATAACGTCAATTTAGCAGTCGTCCTTGAATTATTCCACGAAGCGGCCGGCGTCCCGGAGAAAGAGCGAGAGAGGGTTTTCCTTTGAGTCTCTCTCCCCGCTCCATGAATCCGCTTCTTCGTTTGTCAACCGCCAGATCCTCGAGAGAGTCGCGCGCGGCTCGCATAACAACGAAGTTATTCCGCCAAATAATCCGGCTCTCCCGACGCGCGACACTCGCCGAGAGGGAGGGAGAGAGAGAGCGGCAAAGAAGTGCGAGAGGAAGATAAAGCGGAAATGAGCCAGACGGAGACAAGGAGCGAGGAAAAAATCGGCGAGCCCTTTTGCACGGTTGTACAAGCCGGCTCGCCCGACGTGATTTCTTGGCCGGGAAAACGAGCCGAGCGGAAGATGACTTATCTCGTGATGCTTTGTCTCTCCTCGTTGCCTTACTTTTTCGATTAAAATATATCCAACATTTTATTATACCCACAGTGAGAAAATGATGCAACGTTTTTGTCATCCGGGTAATTAGGAAATTAGTAAAAGAATCAGTGCTTGTCAGGTTTTTCAGAAAGTTTTTTCTTAGAACGCTGTTCCATGAAAAATAATGTCATTATTTATAAAAAAATATTGTAATATTTTCGCAACAAAGAACTTCCTTTTCAACCGATTCTTCAGTGGCGCTTCGAAGGATGTCGTGAAAAGATACGTTAAAAGAGAAAATTAAATAAGCGTTAAATATTAACATTCCTTTTGTCGCATAAATTGACGTTCTTTCATGCGGCCGTAACTCTCGAAACACTCATAAAAGCCGAAGAAAAGGAAAAAACGCGCACGAAGAAAGCCAAAGCTCCGTATTATGCACACCTCGAAGAACGAGGGAAGAAGGTGAGAGCAGGTAACCACCGCTGAAATGCAAATGAAACTCAAAGAAACAAAAGGAGTGGAGCGACTCCCGCATCCGCGGGCTGAAAAACAAAAAGGGAGGGGGAGGGGTGATGGAAAGGGCGACGATCTGAAATTCTCGAGGCGTTTAACGTCGCCGAGCGTAATGCCGTAAGACAACCCCTCTTTTCACCTTCCCGAGGCTGCACAATTCAATTATCGAGTCGCAATCTCGGGCGAGACAACCCAACAGTCCTCCCTTCTCTCTCTTTCTCTCGGCTTTTTTTTATGATATCTGCCGTCCTTTTCGGCTCTCGCGCGCATTCATTTTTCCTTCCATTGTTCGGCTAATCAGGAGGTCGTCCACCGAATGGAGTTAATTTAAATGCTCGCTGCTTTAATGTTAAAAGGATCGAAGTCGGCGGACGGGGGCAAAGGACGAAAGTGTACCGGGGGAAATTTAACACTGGCTCGAGTTTCTTATTCTTACACGGCTCTCTTGCAAAAGGAGGCCTTTGAAGTCGCGCTAAATTATTTTTCTCAGTGTACACCGCCCCGATCGAGTGAGTTCCGTTCGATTTGTCGCGAGGGCTTGAAACTTTTATTGCGACTTGGAATTGCTTCGTTGTGGGGGGGGGGGGGGGGGGGAAGGGACCAAAGGTACTTTCCACCGAATTTTTTTTACTCGGCGGCTCGTTTCGAGTGCACGAAGTTCGTGTTTCTCGCATAATTAGCTTCGAACCTGATTGGAAGTATCAGAATCGACTGTTGAATGGAGAATTTTTTGGTATTCTGAAATTATTTTCTTCTTTTTTTTTATTTTTAATTAAGAGTTTGATGCTGAGTTCTATACCGCAATCAATTCACTAATTATTGGAAATAAAACGACTAATCTAAAGTAAGCAATCACCTATTTAATTAACGGTGCACAGAACGACATAAAAGTTTTCGAGACGAGTCGTTCAAACTTGAGTATTTTATTACGTAAAATATTTTGATAGTTTGATAGGTTCCACGGGGTACATTAATTTTTAATTATCTTCAATTATAAATTTTGCGTATAGACCTAGTAAAGAAAAAACTGAGTAATTAAATCTTCATAAAAAATCTTCATTTAACGAACTAAACTGATTTTTATTTTAGTTCACGCAAGCTCGAAAATGAACGAAAACTGCGTAGTAGCTGGAATATGGAATATTGAAGTTAACGAATTCAGGATTGCGTAATTAAAATATAGATTTTCGTTATTCATTTGATTCAAAAAAGTACAATGAAAGAATCAGAGCCTTTTTTATCGATTTACATCGCAGTTAATTAATAAAAATATTTTTTACGCCCAAAAAATGCTAGTAAATATTTGTTATTTAACATACAGTCAATGAAAATATTCATCAATGATCGAATCCAATCACATAAAGACAAGTAAAAGAAAATGTAGTTATTGTGAAATTATTTTCTACGTAACATTCAATGAATCAGCGAATTTCAATTTCCATCAACTTCGTTACTGGAACTTTTTTTTTTTTTTTTGGGCAAGCGAACAGTAGCAATAAATAAAACAAACATCGAAATTTTCATATATCAGTTAATAATTTAACTTTCATTTACATCGACAATAATTTCCAAAATTCAAGAAACATTTGAAAAATTTCATCGGCCACCGAAACGAAACGTTCAACAATTTATCAGGCACAAAAAATCGCCCTACAATCGAATGCCTGAGAGAATCATCCGGCCAAACGAAGAGAGAGAGCAGAAAGGAGCTCCCCTCGATCGTCGTGCGTCTCCTCCGCGACGTTGTTCGCTCGCCCTTTAACAGCCGCGTTTGGACGAGAAAAGATAAAAAGGAAAACGGCCAACGGAAATAAAGGAAGAGAAAGACAGCGGTGCGGCGTGACGAGTGAAGAGAGAAAGAGAAAAAAAAACGAGGAGAAGCCGAGGTCCGTGAGAATTCGCGCCGCTCTCCGAGCAAAAGTTCAACGCTCACCGTTTGCGAACAGATAAAAGCTCTCTTGCCCGCTACGTGGGATGCGAAACGCCGCTGTGCGACGATCCTCATCGAGCTGAAATAAGGAAGGGGGGCCCGAGAGGGACGAGAGGAGACGCGAGAGCGAAAAGTGGATTTACGAAGGATCGAGGAGAGGAGGCTGACCGAAGGGGGCGAGCTCCGCGCTGATAGAGGCGAGAGGCGAAGACGGCGACGAGATGTAGCGTATGTAAAAGACCCTCGCAAAAATTTACTGGAAGGATCAATGCCTTCGAGGTTCCACTTCGGCCGGGGATAATGCGGGGATGATATTGCCTCCTTAAAATCACTTTAATAGCCGGCCAATAACCGTTGAAAATCGAATGAAACTTCGGGAGCTTAAATATTGAAATACCGTCGTGAAAGTTTTACGATTTTAATAAATATTCCTGCAAAATTCGACGTCCAATAAAGGGAAGAAACAGATAAACTGTAAAAATTCGCGAGCAGAAGAGAAGGCGAGCGTAAAGCCAGCGAAAGCAGCGGGAAAAGGGCAATTGTTATAAATATTTCAACGAAACCGCAGCCAGTTCGTTAAGTAAGAAGCGGAAGGGGGCCCAGAAGTAGCCAAGTCGTCGAGAGGAGCAGCAGCCGGGCTCAACTGCACCTTTATAAAGACGAAAGACTCGCCGAGATAAGAGGTAATCAGCGATTCCAAAGTGCTCTCCTGTCCCGGTTCCACCCTCCCTCCCTTGTTTACTCAGGGCGGCCGCGCGCCTCTCTTTCCCCAGACTTGGCTCTGGTCGTTGAGTCACGTCGGCGCACGTACAATTCCAGAGGCCCATCGAGATGGAGGTAGCCAGGGGGATACGGCGAGGCGCGGCCTTTACCGACGTCGACGCGGCTGCAAACCCTCCCACAGTCGATGTGTCGATCTGCCCGACTGACTCTCTTTCTGCTCGATATGAAGAGAAATAAGGGAGAATTAGTCGCGCGGGGAGGCAGACTGCGGATGAATGTCCGCCGGAGCGGAATATTCTCGGTCGATCCGATTGCGCAATCAGGGGAGAAGGTCGCTGCCGTTGACTGCAACTTTCGGAAAAGTGTGGAAAACTTCGTTGCTCTGCTGGCGTTTTTCTCATTTTCTTTTTTGATGGTTTTTCATTAATTTCAAAAACGTATATTTTTCTTTGAGATAAATTGATTGCATCACCTTGAAGTAGACTATTTCAAATACTGTATTGAAAATTTTTTACTTTCAATTAATTTTACTTTCATCTAGAGCGTAATAACAATTTTTTTCCCAAAAAATCTGAAAACCCAGTAAGCTTATATATAAAAAGCATGCTTTTAACTATCATTTTCAAATACCTTTCAACGTAAAAGCGAAAAATGACAAAAAAAAAAAAAAAAATCGGAAATAATATCAGACGCAATGGCACTTGATAGATTTATGTAACCCGAGAGAGAGCGAGAGAGAGAGAGAGAGAGAGAGAGAGAGAGAGAGAGAGAGAGAGAGAGAGAGAGAGAGAGAGAGAG
>JAWWEO010013086.1:0-28481 GCA_035582975.1 Ormyrus labotus
CTACACATGCAACGTACTTTCGGTCGGGAATCAAGAAAAATAGTATACGACCCATTGCCAGATAGTTGTATGCCCTGAAATCCAACTTTCTGGCCATGGGTCGTAATATACTATTTATCTCGATTTCTATAATATGTATTCTGTTCATTGAGAAATATTGGAACTCACTTTATCTTTAAAATAATAAAATTATTTAAAATAATATTCCCTTTTTACTTAACAAGTGAAACATACTGAATTGATTAAAAAAATCTACTAACCCTTAGAGGGCCGGTATTTCAAAAATTTTAAAAGCTTATAATTTGTACTAAAAAGTGATCTGAGGTCCCCAAGTTAGAACCAAACCAATGTCGGATGTTGGCAGGTTAGATCATGACGCCTCAAGGCGTCATCCCGGTCCGGGATGGTAAAAGCCCATCATGTTAAATTATGAATTTTTTTAAAAAAGTTGAGAAAAACCTTTGAAAGACCTTATCAAGGTTTGAAAATATACAGATATATTTATTGATACAATGACTGTCTTTTTGAACTAAATTTGATATTTTTCACTGATTATGTTTGAAATAATCTGTAAATAATAATAATCGTGTTCAGTGACCCTAATAACTCTAAGGAATCCTTTTGGTCCTACTTAACTACTCAGAAAAACTATGAGGCCTCAAGGCGTCATCCCGGCCCTCTAAGGGTTAAACAAAAATTTGTTCGTTTATTTCACTTTTAAAATATGCAAATTCAAAATCACTATAAAGCTAATCTTACAGACAGAATCACCCTCAGGCTACTTAAAGCTAATCTATTATCTAAAAATACCAAATAGGCGCGCCTGGAAAGTCTGCAGCGACGCATAATGGGAAGCATCTCCAAAAAGGCATATTTGTTCAGTCAATCTGCCGAGCAAACATTTGTCCGCCCACTAATCAAAATCCGATATTTTTCATTAAAACTCTCCGACGCAACCCATCCGTAGTATCCGTAAACGAACTAATTCGCTTTCGCGATTCGCAGCTGCGCAGCCATAAACACACAAGCGGAAGTAACAGCCCCCTCCCCCTTCCCAAGAAAACGCCGCCCTCGAGCTTTGTATAAAATCCCGGGCATTAAAATCCATACAAAATCGGGGACCTCCCCCGTAAAAGAGAGCAACAGGCATTAAGCAGCCGCAATTAAAGCCCCTCGAATTCGCCGCGGCCTCGTAAAGCGGCGGCGGCCGCAAGTCCCGATAAATCCTTCCCGCGTTTGTCAGCGACGTTATACATACGTGTGCGGGGGAGCAGCGGCGCACTATCGATTCCACCACCGAGCGGAGAGAGAGAGAGAGCAAATCCGCCTTAATTCCGGCCCCCTTTTTCCTCCGGGGGCGCGAAAGACGCTGCCCTCTCTCGCCGAGAGATGCGCGCGGAAGGAGAGAGAGGCCGCCGCGGCTTAGAAGTTCGGGGCTCGATCGCCGATTTAGATGCAAGTTTTGCGTGTGCTCCGCCGGCGGCGGCAGCCTCGTAAATTATATTTGCCCCCGCCGCGGATCGTAAAGTGTGTTTCACGCTGCGGCGCGGGGCCGAGCTCCTTTGCTAATGACTTTATGTTTCTGCTAAATTGATAAGTGTGATGAATAAGTTTTTCCCGGCGCGAGCAATGCCCGCTGCTTTACGTGGGGAAGGAGATTTTATATGCCCGGAGATGCTTCGGGAGATAGAGAGCTTGAAATATAGTCGTTAAAAAGTATTATACTTTTAAATAAGGGGTTATTCAACTTGAAATTAGAAAAGGGGGAAAGAGTCGTTGTGAATTCTGGGCAGAGGGCAAATCGAAGCGCTATTATAGTTAAGTGGTTTTTTTTTTTTTTTATAAGTGTCGGAATTTTTGCTACATTTATTTTGAAAAGAATGTGGACGAAGCAAAATTTTTGTTCGATTGAAAATACAATTTACATACGAATGCGTACGCAAATTTTTTTGAATTGAAAAATTAACAATCGCATTGTAAAGGGAATAAAACAATGAATTTGCTTGATTTAAATTACTCTTTGATTGTTTTAAAACCAAAGAGTTGCGCACAATTTTCGAGGGAAAGGAATTTCAGACAAATGTTTGTAATTGCAATGAATTATTAAAACCTCTTTTGTCTTATAAATAAAATAAAATTAATCTTGTAATTAGCAATTTCAATTTAATAATTTCACTGCCAACTTTGCAAAGGAAAAACCCCCGTTTCAATAATCATTGCAATCAATCCCTCATCCCAGTCCCGCTTTCGCCTCCCAACTCAGCTGAAATTCCTGGAGACTCGGTCAAATCGGCGCCTCTCAATCCCTCCCGTATCGTTCGAGAATATCAGAGTGCGCGGCTAATTTCTTGCGCCGCGGACGCTCTTCGCACGCGAGGCTACGTGACGTTTCCGGGGCAGGGACGATTTATAAACGAGCGATTTTTCGCGAGTCGACGTAATTTCAAAAGCTCCCGCGCGCGCCCGGAGAGAGAGAGAGAGAGATTATGAAGCTTCGAGGGGCTTTCTCCCGCTCCGCGCGCGCGAAAAAAAAAGCGCGCCGCGTTCGCGTGGAAAGCGCTTAATCTGGGGAGGGGAAAAGGCACGGAGTACGTGTTTGCGATCGAGCTTTTTTGAATAATGCATAAGCCGCGTCGAATAATTAACGTTACTCCTCGTGTAATGCCGCTTGTTTTCCTTTTTAAACGCGACAGCGAAATCATTTTAGTTTTGTAGATAAAAAACACATTTTTTTCCTTTTTTTTAACCTTTACTACTGGCTCGCGTTAGATGGGATCAGCTTTTATAGTTGCAAAGTAGTTTATAAGGTAGAATAAAAAGTAAAGGCTTGTTTATTGCGCTTAAAATTATACTGCTTCTGCGTGTATAGTTTTTCTTTATTTGCGCAGTTTTAAATCTGCATTTCCGACTAAACTCTTTAATTGTTCGCGCTCAGTGTTGCCCGATGTACGGTACCAAAAACTTAATTCCAGCCTCCGCGCAAATTATTTCCCAGAGAATGCGGGTTTCACCCGCTTTTTCGACCTCGAGCAGCAGGATTAATAATTTATTTACATTGAAAATATTGTTTATGCCTCTCGAGCAGCATCCGGCGCATATTTTCTAATCCGCGGAGGGGAAAGAAATTTATGAAGTGCATAAGTGAGAAATATCGTTGGATCCCATTATCTCCCAACGCCAGTTTTTCACGCCGGGCACCGTTAATTTTTCATTATCAAGAGCGCCTCACCGCCGTGTCGTGACCGCTGCGTCGGGGCCCAAAACGGAATCGGCCGCGCGCGCGCGCTCGAGAAAATTAGCAATTTAAAGCGGCTGAGTAAATAAACGCAGCGCCGTTCTTTGCACGCGAGCCCTCGTCAAATAATGCGTTATTGCGAGCTGGCGGGGATCGCGACGTACATGGGTGTGTTACGCGGCGATAAATTCCGAACGTCAATGAGTCGGACGGAGAGAGAGGAGCTCGGCGCGGCGAAAGGAAAATAGAAAAAGCGAGAGGAGATGGCCTTTGGCGATCGAGTCGCGAGCCACTATATTATTGCCGTCCTTGCTTACAATCCGGACGGCTGCTGCGAAAAAGCACAGAGCTGCAACGGCGCACGGACTGGGTCTTTTTATATATATACATATATATAGTAAACACTTTATTTGCCGCGAGACCCGAAGCGAGCCGAGAGAGTATCGAGATTTCCCGGTGAGTAGTCCGGGTATTAGTCTTGTTTTCTGGGATGCACTTTAATAAATCCGAGCCGCGCGGGGAGTAAAAATTTCTGACATCGATTTTACGGGATGATGGCGTCGCCGTGGGCAAGATTTGTCAAGATGCCGGGGTTTCGGAATTGAGTTTGGACGGAGGCTGGTTTTGTAAATGCGGTTTTCCTGATTGAAAATAAAGCCTGCTTGTTAAAATATTAAGCACTACCTAACTTTTTAAAGCTAATTTTATTATTACCCTGTTGGAAGTTTTCACCATTATTTCACGAGTGTTTGACGAATTTTTTTAAAACTGGCCTAGTTTTTTACCAACGACCTTTCTAAAAACAACACCGTTTTCATAAAAAACTTGGTGAAATATCGGTCAAATTGAAAATAATAAGAAAATGGTTTTAATAATAAAATTAAACAATAAAATTGATTAATACATAATAAATAAAAATAGATAATAATAAAATGATAATAATAATAATAATAATAAATAATAATAAATAATAAATGGTAATACTTATTCTTTTCTAAATTTTTAGAGTAAAGAAGAATAGCCAAAAATAAACCAAAAATCGCATTTCTGGCTATTCATTAGCTAAAAACTGTTTAAGATTTTTATCAGGATTGTTGAGAAAAATTTAGATTATTGATTTTTGTAATTTGAGGGTAATTCATGGAGGTAATTAAACATTAGATTACATCGAGTGGAATTTAATTTTCAAATATAAATAGCCAGTCTTATCTGAATTATTATGTTAACGAATTGCAGTATAATTTAAAGTACAGCCATAAATTTTAAACAATTCCATTATTTCCTCTGCACCATTAAATACCGTTGAGTAGTTTTCGTAAATCCATTTGGTGTTATGTAACTTTTCCTTTCACTTTGCTATGCACAATTTCTGGAACGTAAGCAGCAAGTACCTAGCTATTGGTTTCTAAGCGCATCGTTTTCTACCATTATTCATACTCCATTAATATTGACGATTCCAGCAGCGAAAATAATGAATTTTCACTTTCAAATAACAGTATTTTTGTTATTCTCCTGCAGAAAATATTTCCTGCTGCTGTTATTCTGATAATAATATCAAATAATTTTAATGATTATTATTATTTAAAATTTTTTAGAAATTATACGGAGAGTAGGAAAATAAAAATAAAAATATGAAAAATTCATTGGACAATAACTAGCTAACTAATTTGTTCGCATATATCGTTAAGTAGTTTCCAACTTCAATAATTTGAAAATTCAAAGTTTCCCTCATCCCTTCTAATGCTGAGAAACTTCGATAATTCGGAAATTCAAAGTTTCCTTCGTCCCTTCAAATTCTTCGAATCTTTGCATATTTAAAGCGATTGAAAACTAGCAACCTTATTTTGAATAACACTAAATCCGGGCGCTTCTAATAAAGTGCAAGACACGGGAGAAGTTTAAAAAGGCATTTTAAAATTGCACTTAATTCGACCTCGATGTTAAATCATTATTTTTATAAAACTTGGCAAACAAAAAACTAGGTTGCGGTCTATACATGTATAATTGACTAATTTTTCGCAAATACACAAGTTTATTCCGCGAATAAAATAATAATAAACAAAAATGAATGAAGCAAATTGGAAAAAGAACTTTATAAACTCAATGTTTTAATACAAATTAAAGAAAGAAATCAAAATAGCTTCGTTCGATCTAAAGAGAAAAGCAAGCTCTCTACCAGAAAAGTTTTCAAACTTACTCCACGTATGAAAGTAAACATGCAATAAACACATTTATTCTTCACTCAGAAAACAGCGGCCTCATGTACATTCACTCCTTAACTCAGCTCTCCAGTAAATAAGTAAAAATAGTTTCCCCCTTTCGACTGCACTTTAACTTCAATTATTCCACTCGCTGCGCCCGAAAATTCTCGGCTTTTCCAAAAGCAAGTGTGGCAAAGCACAAAACGAGCTTCCCCGGGAGCTTTTCAGCTCCCTCGGTTTCCGAAAATACTCCCCTCCTCGGCATCGACTCAAAGTGGAACCGCTCCGGAAGAAGGCGGCAGCCACCTCCTCTCTGAATGCACGTAAACAGCGTGAATGCGAGGAGTAATGTTCCGCGAGCTCGATGGCCGTCGATTATCGGGCCTTCTTTCACCTTCCACCTTCCTCCTGCCTCGCGGAGGACTCGATTTCTCCTCGAGCCTCGCGTCCACGGCTTTGATAAGATCTAAAGGAATCCGAAAAGCCAGGCTGCCGTTGGGAGGAGGGGGCGACGACGCGCATTCGATTCCGAACGGAGATTTATTAATTTTCTCAGGGAACGAGGTCGAACGGCGAAATGATTAAGCGAGGGGAAAATTTATTTCTCGGATTTAATCCGCAGTTCTTTTTCGGGAGCTCTTTTATATGCTGGAGATTAATATTTATGAACAGTATTTTTACGAATAAAGATCGGTGTTTTTGGGCGAAGATTGGTTCTGTTCTATAATCATTGAATGGTTAATATAAGGAAAGTTAAAAATAGTTGAAAGCAAACAGTGCAGTCAGTGTATACATACTTTGTTTGCATTTTAACCCTTACAGGGCCGGGATTTAAAAAATTTTAAAAGCTCATAATTTGTACTGGAAATTGATCAGAGATCCCCAAATTAGAACCAAATCAGGTCCGATGTTGGCGGGTCAGACCATGACGCCTCAAGGCGTCATCCCGGCCTGGGACGGTAAAAGCCCATGTTAAATTATGAAATTTTTTTAAAAAGATGATAAAAACGTTTGAAAGATCTTATCAAGGCTTGAAAATGTACAGATATAGGCTTTCGAGGTCGTTAAACACAATTCTGCAGACAGAATTGTGAAATACCAAATGGCGGATCCAATATAGCTGCTTTTTTGAATTAAATTTTATATTTTTCACTGATTATGGTTGTAATCTATAAAAGCATGACTTGAAAATATTCAGAGACTATTGATTGCAGAATCGTGTTCATTGACCCCAACAACCCTAAGAAAACACTTTGGTGCTACTTAACTACTCAGAAAAACTATGACGCCTCAAGGCGTCATCCTGACCCTCTAAGGGTTAATTACAAAACGTGATGTAGAGAAAATCAACTTTAAGTTAATAGACAGACCAACGTTGAAGAGAAAGAACGAACGATAATTTTATACCTTATGAATTATTTGGTAAAAAAATTTTTATTTTCTGATGTAACCTAAAGAGGTTGGCGAACCAAGCCAACGAAACGTTGTTGATTTAATAAGCAATTTCAATTAGTAAAATTATATTATTTCACAAAAAAATTAGTAGGCTAGCTCTTCAAGAATCTGAAAGTAACCAAGTTTACTTAATTTAAAGTAATTTTTTACTTTTTGATGTAATATTGAATTTTAAATTTAACGAGATTTTGAAAGTAGATATTAGATGATTGGATTATCTTCGTTAATTAAAAAGAGATTAGCTCCTTTTAAATCAAACCCTACAAGCAGCTAAAGAGGTACAAAAATCCGCGTCTGTCTGGCTATACAAAACCTACTCTACTGAATCCCCGCTTACAGGTCAATCAATGAGCCCGATATTTCGCTACCTGGAACTCCTCCGCACAATGGAAACTTTTTCTCCCGCTTTTTAATCCAATTACAAAAAGCTCAGCCGCGCACCGCCACCCCTTTTTGTGCAGCGAACTAAGCATCGCATCGGACAAAAGTCGCGCGCAAAAAGCTTGTTTACCCCTCCCCACCCCGACGATCGAGTAACGAAGAGCTCGCCGGAATCCATTTCCAAAACCGAGCTCTTTCTCTCTCTCTGTCTGCCACGTTCCAAAAAGCCGTTCGCGCGAACGCGGCGCATCGGCGATTTATGCGAGTTTAAAAACAAGCCGCATATTTTCGCAGCCCGCAACAACGAGCGACACCGGCGCCAACTCCCCCATCGGCTTTTAATCAGTGGGCCGCCGCAAGCGGCCATTCCGAAAAGTGATTAAAGCAAGCCCCATTAGGGGCCGGCTTAATAATACAAGACAATCGGGCCCTTTCAATTTCCTTGAGTAACGGGGCTTGAATTATCAAAGAGCGGAGAGGGGCGAAGGGGGAAGGGGGAGGGTCGTGTCGCCTCTGCGTGCGTCGATCGATGCGCCGCTGTGTTTTCCGCGCGAAACCGAGAGACAAGGGGCTATCGTTAGTCCATATTGGGACAGTCGGCTATCGGCGCATTTCATCTGGCGGCGGTCCAGCGCGATTCCGACCAATATCCCGCCGCCGCCGCCGCCGCGTCGTTTGCTCCCGATTGAAAAAGGACGTAGTTAGGATGTAAGGCGAGCTGCCGAGCGGCCAGATAAGAAAACTCCCGGCCAAGTAATTACTTAATGGAGAGGGGAGAGAGAGAGAGAGCTTTGAGCTCGGAGAGGAGACGTCGGCAAAAAGCTTACTTAGATCGACTCTCGGGGAACGGCTAAATGAGCTCCTTTATGCGCGAGCCGATGACGGGAGAACGGACGGTGATTGGCGGCTTGTTTTTGAATGGTCTTGTTCTTAGGGAATAGTGATTGTGAGGAAGTAAAGGAAAGTGTGCAATTGGATGCGTTTTTTGGGGAACGCCGTTTCTTTTGAGCTGTTGTCTGTGGTAGAAAACTAAATTTGTTTCTGGATTCTTTATTTACCGTTCTTGTAATTATCGAACATTTCATTCTTGTCTCTAAAATTTTCATTAACCTATTAATTTATAGTAATTACAACACATGTAATATGTAACTTACCGTGGTTACTACAAATAGCTGAATCATATTAGTACTGATTCTATACGTACATCAATATTGAACGAAATTCCCAAATTAATATCCGTTCGCATTATAGAAACGAACGATATAGCAGTCGACCGAAAAATATTTCAAGACAATGCAGCAGCTTATGTAAAATACTTCATTATCGAAAATGCTTCACAAGTAATTTCGGTATATTCCTGACGGGGGAGCGACGCATCATGAATCATTATGGCTCCGCGATGAGGTGATTACTAATTAATCAGCTTAATGGTTTAAAATATATATAACCTGCCCCGCTCGGACAAATCAAATTTCAAGTGCGGGGAAATTGAAGCTTTGAGCTCTCTCTCTCTCTCTCTTCGTGGTCTTGCGAACGAATAATCATCAAAACTGCAGCCAAATTTCATTCTCTGAAATTAAATGTACATTCGGTGCTTTCATTACGCGTGTATAAGATTAGCCTAATTAAATCACGCGTAATTAATAATCTCATTGATGTACTTACTAATCTGATTTATCATTTTGCGTAAAAAAAGGCTGCAGTCATCCGAAACGGGGTGATTATTATTTTATTTTCGCGTATTCTGTTCTTAAGCGAGATTTATTTACTCCGCTTTCTAAACTTTTTACACGAAAAACTGAAAAGGTTATTGAATAAAGTTACTTTTTGCACAAGAACCAACATAGTGCACTAAAAAGCTCAACATTTTATTTTCCCAATCTACGCGCAAACTAGAGTTTTACAAATTTTGAATAAAATTTCGAATAAAACTCAAAACAAACGTGCAACTGCAAAAAAAAAAAAATTGATTAGCTTTCAACTTGCGTTCTACCCGAAAAACGGCAACAGTAAAAAACAAAGCTCGAAAGCCGCTGCCTTACCGGGGGGTAACGCACGAATATTAGCTCGCGGAAAAATCTTTAATCCCTTGTTAGTTGGCAAATATTGAATTTTCCTTTAATTGCCGTCCCCATAATGAAAACTCGACCGGCCGCCTACGCCGTATAATAACTCCGGCAGAGCTGCTGGCGGTTGACTAGCTACTGCAGTAAGCTGCAATCACAAGAGGTTCCTGCATTCGTTCAAGGCGAGTCGACGGGAGGGGAGGCGGGGGGAGGGGGAGGTAAAACCGAGGGAAGAGAGAAAAAAAAAGTCGAAGGAAAAGCGGAGCGCTTTTCGACGTTAGAGCCAAGTTTTTAATTAGCCTCCGCTGCGAATGGCATTAAAAGTATTTAATTATCGAGGAGGGGGAGGGGGGGAGGAATAAAAATCCTTTCGCAACCGCGCGAATTATTAATTATTTGGGCTTTAATGAAAAAGAAGAGGATAAATTTGACGCGAGCGTATTGCCGGCCGGGAGGGCTCTTCGTTTCGAATTCAAAGGAAAGTTGCTGATGAAAGTGACTCCGGGAGGTGCGAAAATGAGTTTTCAAGTTAAGATGAGAGACTCGGAGTTAAGCGACAATTTGCGCGATGTAAAAACTCGAAAAAAACTGACTCCCGCGCTGCAGTTGCCCGAATAACGTCCCTCGGCACACTAATAAGGGAATAAAGGCGGAATTTTTCATGCCTGCAAAATGGAACTGCTTTGTGCGGGCCGACGTAACTTTCTCCACTTAATTCTGATATTAAAATTTCAATCGCCTTCCGTAGGCCACTTCCGAAATACGCTTGTCATTCCGCTAAACGCGCGGTATTAACACTCGGCGTTTGCATCTTTTAGCGCCTTTCGCGAGCTATTTAAATTTTTCACCTTTTTTGATCAAACTGTTTAACATCGGCGTGCTTGAATAATCATTAACTGCTGCATTCGGCATTCATTTATTTATATATTTCGGTAATAACAATTTGTGAAATTCTTTTTTGAGTTTAATTCTTTGTAAATATTATAATGAATTACATTTTTTAAGGGGGATTTAGACACACGAATGTGTTCCTTTCAAATAATCCGTAAAACTAAAGATATTGAATTTTCAAATTTTAGCGTTGACGAAACCTAAATTTAGCGAAGCCTAAAATTTGTGTATTTCATACCAGTTAGAACTGAAGCTATTCAAAAGACCAAACTTCTTGATCATAAAGTACTTCATCAATTTTACAGTTGACAAAAGTTAAAACCCACTCTAACCCGGCTCACTTTGACTCGGTCTTGCTCTAATTATCCAGTTATACTCCACCCGTATTTTCCTCGAAAAGCCAAATCACTTAAAACACCGACCTCAATTCGGAAAACACCGTGCCTTCCCCAGAAAGTAACGGATTCATCCGACTTGTCAATTAACGTTTTTCCCCAACAGACGTCGCTCGAAAGTGCATTCTCATCGGGTCTCGTCAAGCCAGCCGTAATCTTCCGCATCGGCGATAAATATCAGTGCAGGAACCCGAACGGAGAGCGGCGAAAGCTCATTATGATTAATCCCGCGTAAAGTTGACGCGGTAATTAGCGCTTAAGCGGCATTCATCGCGAGTATTGTTCGGCCTGCTGCCGCAGCTGCCTGTTTACTTTTCGCCAGAGCGCTTCCTTTCTGCCGCCCTCCCCCGAAAAGCCGCGCCGCGATAAAACCGCCGCGCCTGCCGACGCCGCGGCGGCCGCATTCATTATGCTCTCGCGTGTATACACGCGTCCCTAATCAGGACAAAGTCGTCTCGACTAATCAGGGTTGTCTCTGAAGCAAGATGAAAGGAAGCTCAGCGCCGGGACGGGAGAGAGAGAGAGAGACGCAATAAGAGAAACGCTAACGAACGCCGCGTCGCTGCTGGCTATGCATTTATGAATGTATACACGTGCCCGGCTCCTCTGCACCGCCGGCCAGAAGAGACGGATTGAGAGGCGGCTACCGATAGCATCTTCCGTCACTTCGTTCCTGCTATCCCGCCGCCAGCCGGAGTTCGAGAGTTGCTCTTATCGAAGTGCGCGCTGCTGATGCAGCGTCTGATTGCCCGGGCTGCGGGGGACTTCGTACGATGCGCTTTTCGTTAGAGGGTCTATTAATTGTTCCAAAGGCGGAGGCTTTGAAGCGGGAGTCTGCCTGGGCTTGAGAATTATTTACGCGGGAAAAATGTGTTTGGGATTAGTTTTTTGGCCAAGTAGCGGTAGAATGTTCTTTTTAATGAAAATTGATTTGGGAAAAGGTATTTTTTAACGAAATTTTATTCCTTGCATAAAGGATTTATGGAGGAAAATTACGAGTCAAAATTTTTTATAAAAAAACGACAGTGTCTCAGTTGGTAGAGTGTCGGATCTCTGTAACCAGGAGGGCTCTGGTTCGATCTCGATCTCCGTCGAAAATTGGCATTGGGACACCACTGTATTTATTTACAAGTGTCTAGTAACATCTTAAGCTAAGTGGTTTAGATTTCACTATGTAAATGGTAGGTTTCCATTGTTGCATTAAAGTGCAACAATGCAGAGCTATATATAACTCTGGAAAAGAGAATTTGTATAAACTGTAAACAAAAATTATATTAACAATCACGTTTCGACACCAATTTATTTGAATAATTTATAAAAACACCCCTATTGAAAAATGACTATAAAATGTATTTTATAAGATTTAATATGTGCATTTGCACCCACGAATCAATGTGGGATTTTATTGCACTTTATAAGCTTTTTTCATTACAGTAAAAGTAAAATCCTTATAAAAGTTTTCTCTTGTTTAATTTAATAGTGTTTAACACGTGCATTTACACCTGAATTAATCGGATTTTATTGAACTTCATAAGATATTTTTAATAAAAACATGAAGAATATTTTATAAAAAAAAAAAACTTAAAATCTGTAATCAATTTAACGTAGATACGCAGCATTTGTATTAATTGATTATTCGGCTAAAAATGTACCAATATACTTTTTGCAATATTCGGACTTCATCTAGACAAAATTTTAGGTTGATTACTTTTTTAAAGATCTCATTTTTCAAGAAATATAAGGTTGAAAATTTTTATAAAAATTGTATAACCTTTTATAACTGGATAACTACTTAACTTTATAAACTCTGTAATGAATTCATTTAAGAGATAAGTGCCATGAATAACATGAATTTTCAAGTTGATTAATGAAATTTTAAGTTTAAACGAAAAAAAGAACATTTTTTTCAAAAGATTACTCACGTTTCGGTTGTATGAAAAAAAAATCTGTAGTAAAACGAAAAATAAGTGAAAGTGCTAAATCAAAATCCATTCACGTTTTTCAAAATTCTACATCCTGTCTTGGTATACATCCATTGATTCAGTCTTTTTTTTTAAAATCGTACCCATCCGATTCAGACGTTTCAATTTTTTTTTTTCTTTTTTTTTTTAGAATTCCCACGTCAATGTATCACGAGTATACAATCAGCGACAGTATTTCTCTCCAGCTTTATTTTAGATCCTGATTATTTTTCATTACACTTTGATTTTCAAATGGGAGTTTCCCCTCGGGGAATTGGATTTATTGCGATTGACTGAAAATTGAATGAAATTTCGTTGGCGAGGGGCGAAAGGGAGTGCAAGTTTGATATTACGCAGCTGATTATGCACGCCGAGAAAGCCGCGCGTCGTGAATATTTAAAAGCTCTCAACTTGCAGATCGATTTTTAGGAAATTAAAAATAAATACCCGCCTTCCAAAGAAAATTAATAATTAATTAATACAAATGCAATCCCGTCCTCTTCATTTCCTTGCGTGCCAACAGCTCGGAACGAAGCGTTCACATTTTTAAGTTCCATAATTGAAGGACTCTTTTAATTAGCAATAAATGTAAAAGCTCGTTTGTCAAAATGTGCAGGTCTGGCAGAGGATCGAGCTTATTAAGGAGGCAAATGAAGTTAGGGTAAGTAGCGAGTCCACATTATGCAGGGGAGTCGCAGCTTGATTCCGCAAACAGTTAGAGAGAGGGAGAGAGAGAGAGGCAGCCGAGCGGGGGAGTTCGATTTCGATTTCGTGCAATCAGCAACGAAGCACGCCGTATATATGCCATCCTCCTGCACTCAGACTTCCTCCACTTGGCCTGTCTCTGGCTGGCTGCGCTCGAGAACCGACACACCGCAGCAGTCAGCTGGAAATAGGTTACAAAAGCGAACTGCTTCACGGCGATCGGTCGCTAGAGGGCGTGCATGCGCAAAATTCAATTTCCACACAGCTTAATAGAAAAATTTACGAGATTAAGCTCTCTTGTAACGGGGGAGGATTGCGGGGACCGGAATTCGTCTTCCTCGAGCGGCACTCGATAAAGAAATTTCGAGACCCGTCGAAATTCGCGACCGGGCGCCGAACCTACCGAGTATAGATTATTTAACGAAAATTCAAAGCGGAAACAAAACCGGGGGTGGGGAATTTTCGCCGAGCAAATTAGCCGGGGAAAGAGAGCGGAGCACTCGATGCCGGGGCGTATATCAACAATAAGGAAAAGAATAAACGGAGAGGAGCTGCTGCTGCTGCTGCTCGCGGACTGAGAGAACGGCGGAGTTTGCAGTTCCAATAGAACGTGCAAATATTTCCGAAGCCGTAATTAAGAATCAATTTGCCGGTGCTCGTATATAGACACACTCGAGCTGCTTCTTGAGCCCGGCGGCTTTGTGGTTGGCCGAGAGGCTGGGACCCCGGCAGCCGATTTCCGTCCCCGCGGCCTCGTAAGATTACAGGCGGACTCTTGAGATGTAAGCTCGCAGGGTATTTATTAGCCGGGGAGTCGTTGGGAAAAGAGGGAGAGGGAGGCTGTGTTTGTACGCAAACTCGATGCAGGTGGCAACGATTCCAGACCTAATTGGATTTTTCTGGGTGGGGGAGGATGTGGGGAGTGATGGGGACAGCTTGACTAGTTGTTTTTTTTTCTTCGCTTGGCAGCTAATTTTTATTTGTCGTTTATAAGCAAGTCAGTGCATTTTTTAAACTTATAATATTAATTAAATTATTAACGTATTGATTTACATATCCAAGTAGTATAGAAAGTGATGCAATGCTCATTAAATAAATTTATAAAAATCTTATAAGAATGGAAAAAGAGAAGCAATGTTGAAATAATAATGAACATGAAAATTATAATCAAGAATGTTGATGTCGTAAAGGTCTATTTTTCAACGTAATTTATATAAGCTGAATTTTGGAAAAAAGAATACGAGTAAAATATGATTTCAAAATACATAACGCGGTCACCTAATCACTGATAAATTGCAAAAAAAAAAAAAAAAAAAAACATGAGATTATGAAAAATTAAGCCGACAAAAGACTCCCACACAAAAGTGACAATTCCATCCGAAGCTTCTGCGCAAAGTCGAAGCCCCCCAGAATCTTCCCAACTCAGCTCCATCCCCCCTGTAGATGAACGATTCGCGCGAGAAATAACGCATCGCACTGCTTTCTTCTATTTATCCGGGAAAATGAATCGATTTAATAACTCGGGCTGGTAACGCGGGACAAGACAAAGCTCCAGAGACCCGATCGATGCCACGGCGCTTCGGTGCAAGTTGTTGTTGTTGTAGACGCCCGCGCGCGCGCGCGCCTCATTGTTCGCATCGACGCAGAGTTACGAGGTGCGGGACTGCGCCGCAATATTAATCGCCGTCAATTATCTATCCCTCAAGCAATCTGCGCGCCCTGACTCCTCGCCTAATGCAGACCAGTCGACTCGAGAGCACTTTTGCTTACATCATCATCTTCCCTCGTGCCGATGAAAAAGTATTCAATTAACCTGCTTTTAGTACCTCTTGCCGTACTGGAGAAGTTACTCGCTTTAATTTGGAAATGTTGATTCTTTGGCGGTTGGATCTTTATGGCACTAGGAATTGGTACACAAATTATGGTGATGGATGTTTGCAAAAGTTTTCATTCGATTATTACCGGTAAATGGCTGGCAATCACGGCGGTTGAGAAAGGAAGCTGCGCAGAAAAAGTGTTTACTGCAGATTAACAGAACTGCCTGGGCGTAAGAAGAATAAATATTGAAGATGATGACGCGGGAGTAAGTGTCTGAGAAAGACCCAGCGAGTGTTTGACTTGCATAAAATGTGTGAAGAGAATGGTTGAAAGCTGTTTACTTCGCGAAGAGATTCACAATAACCCGAGCAAACTATTTTTCACATTTCCTGTCTGTTTCTAAGCATTTATTGAATATACGTACTTCTGATAGGGTAAATTTATACGCTTATGCGTAGGTGTATAAATAGAGGCTATTATGAAGGAAAACTCAGACAAAAGTATGTTAAGCGACTTCTCTGAGGCAGAAATAGAATTCTCGTAAAGCAGCTGGTCAGAACCGCCAGAAACCGATTAATTTTCTACTACTATTCCCCAATATCTAAGAAAAGTTTCCTAAGAGCCATTCGAATTGCTATGGTTTAAGATTAAACCCACTTAGAACTTGGTCTATTTTCGTCATATTAAACAAGAACGATCTCCGCTTCAAATTTGAGTTTAAAGTGCTTCCGAAGGGGTATTCGAATTTTCGATTGTATCTACATATACATTCAATCTCAATATTGAATCCTGATCGATGACCTACACAAATTACTTCTCCCATCAACCGTTTGGATGGCAAAAAGCGTCGGTATTTTAAGCGGGATAAAGAACGCATGACTTCCGCAATAGCGGGAGTTTACAGGCGAATCCTTTGAATCCAAGAATTCCGAGATAAACTGCGAACCCGGTAAGAAAGTAACTGTTCAAACATAAAACTGGGAGGTAATCATGCTTAGAAGGGCGTAAAAAAGACAAGGGTCCACAGCGGCGCAAGAAACCCTATGTACTCTAAGGATTCTCACTTCCAACTTTCCTCACCCGTAAAAATAATGTGAAGCTGGATTTATGGAAATGTTTGCCCTCTCTGCCCTCCGGAAGCTCTAAAGTCCAAAAATCGCCAAAGCACTAAGGGCCGGCCAACCAGTTTTCCTCCAAATAAAAGCGACGATTCCTCACCTCCCCCGGAATTATTAGAGAGCTTGAGGAAAAAAAAAAGTTCCGCGGTATGCCGGCCGACATGTTTCAGCGAAACATTTTACGAGGTAACTTAACATACGAACTTTCTAATAAAAACTTCCTCCCCCGCAGCGGCGGCAGCCTAGGACGTAAAAACTCTCGCATCTTCGGACCCGGCAATTGACCATAGCAGGCTGTCCGGCGCTTTCAGCACATCCTTTTCCGGGGGAAAAATCCCGGAGCTTTCTCTCCCCCTCCCGGCCACCTCCTCGCCCCGCAAATAGTTGCCGGACTGAGCATACATGCATGTACCGACGTATGAAAGCTAGATTACTTGGGAGCTTGTCAGAGAGCTTACGGCCGGCTCTCCGTGACATATTTCCCTCTTTCGAGCCGTTTCTTCCGGACCGCTAACCCTCGACTTTCTCTCTCTCCTCGCTCCTTTCTCATTTTCTCATTTTCTCAGCTCTATCGATTGGCGCAACTAACGCGTATAAGCTCGCCGCGAAAGAGCCTTTTGCGAGAGAGAGAGCTTTTTCTCGCCTCTCGCCAAAGCTGCTCGCGGGGGCCGAGAGAGGAATTATGCAACCGCCGCGCGCGGCAAGGACTTGTGTCTTTCGCGGAATTATTAATGGTTTCTTTCAGCGGAAAATTGCGAGAGCGACGCTTATTTGTATTGCTTAAGTGACTAGCGAGGAGATGAATGGGCTGAAAAAGTCGGCTTCCAACTTGCGCTTTGATGTTATCGCCCGAGATTTCTTCGCTTCCTTTTTCCTTTTTTTCTTTTTTTTTTTAAGAAGGCCATTTTTTCTCCCCTGAGTGCAGGGACCTTTGTTTTTTTTTTTTTAAGCTGCAGCCTTCCTGCCTTTTCGCAGGAACCATTAAGACTTTTAAAGGACAGGGAGCCGTGCCGAAAAGCGGTAAAGCTTCGAGAAGCTTTTTACCTATCATTAAATTAGTCAAATAGCCGCTTTATCACCGTAAAGCTAAGTACGCTTCTTTTACTAAACTTTACCGGACACTTTTCTCGAAACCCAGTTCAGGTCCTGATTAAATAATTTTCACCCGAGAAATAAAAAGAATTTGAAACCTCCTCTCCTTAATCTTGGCAAGCCCAGTTAATTATAACGAACACGAAGAGGAGCCAGACCCCGCTAAGCCACCAACTTATTTTCTAATCTCGGCGCAAAGAAGCTTTCCTTAAAAACACGTCCCTCCCTTACGTCAACACCACCGCCGGCGGTCCGGAGAATTTACCAGCGCCAGTTGAAAACCGAAAACCGCAGCGATTTTTTTGCGCGTCCTATTCCATATACCTCGCGCGGAATATTCGCACAAGACGGAGCCGGGCTGCGCATAATTTTCGCGGGGGGGGGGGGGGAGTTAGAAAAAGCTCGAGAAACGCCGCTGGAAAATGATAACGCTCCGCGCTCATCTCGCGCGCAGGGAGGGGAATCCCCGGAAATTCCTTATACGCAATCGCGCGTAAGTGTACGTAAATCGCGCTTTGAGCGCTTGCCAAGGCCGTCTTTTTAGTCCGCCGCCGTCGTCGTCGTCGTCGTCGTCCGGCGAATAAACAGGAAGGGGACTCGGACTCGAGTGCTCGCGGCAGTAAACCAGGCTCTTTTTACACTTTGTGCGTGTAAGCTCGCGTCGCCGCGGCGCGATGTCTTTATGGTCTTGAGAGGGGAAAATTTTCAGAGCTCCGCGGCACGTAGCGCTTCTGCCCGAAGAGCGGAACACGCTTCTGTTTAGCTCTCGAGAGCAACATTATGAATTTCGCGGTAAGGCCCCCCCCCCCCCCCCCCGCCTCTTTACTATTTTCGTTTTTTTAGCCTTTCTCACCTGGGCTTCACTTTCGCGGGGATGACATGTATTTTATTGTTCCGGGAAGCGAGAGGCAGTCGTTTTTAAAAGCTGCTCCGCTGAATATCTTTTAAATTGAATTCGGAACAATTTACTTCTCTCTCTTTCTCTCGCCTTTTTATGACTCTTTAAATTATTTAATACGCAATTAAAGTTTTGTTCTATTACTTTTTTAGTTTTTAGCTGACAGAGACGTCGGGTAATTAAATACGACATTTATTTCGGCGCGTTAAGTAGATAATTAAAATACGCTTTCGAGCATCTGTAAAACCGTTGTTGTTTTTTCTAATTTTTAGCACGCATTTTTCATAATTAAAAAATTTCTCGCCGGACTGTGTTTCCGCGAGATTGAAAGAACGAAAAGTGTAAGTAAATGAATTACTTTCGCCCCTCGAGAGAATGCTGAAATTATAAATTTACTAATTGAAGTGAAAATTTAGTTGGGGGGAAAAAAAAGTTTCAAACTGCCAAGAGAATAAATTAAATCTTTTAAATTACTCTTCGAAACTGCTCGATCGATTTACTTGAAATTTTCGAGGATCCATTAAGAGCTCATGGAAGAAAAGTGTAAAAGAACTCGTAAATCTTTCAAAATGAAAATAAAATGGCTCCTAATTTTAATTCTATCAAAATTTAATTTAAATGAGCTCTCGCGGCTTTCTGAAGAATAATTCAAAAAAAAATTCCATCCACTCCCGCGCAATTTTCGCCAAATTAACCTTGCCAGAAAAGGTTAATACCCCAAAAGAAAAAAAAATCTTTACACGCCCAGCGCACAAAGCGATTACCCCATGAAAATAAAAAAAAACAAAGCGGCGCTAATCGACAAGATTCGCTCCGAGGAGAATAAAGACCGTAGAAAATTCATAAAAGCCGTACGTAATAAGCCCCATAATCCGATTTATCGGCCGAGTCTCTCTCTCTTCCATCGATGCCGTCGCGTCGACGCAAAGCAACGAGGCATCGACATAAAAGATCGACAGAGATTACGTCGTTAAGGTAATATCTGCCCGGGCAATCCAATCAGCTGGAACCTCTGCAAATGGACATATTCATCCTTCGTGCCGCGCCTACGCAGGCCGATCGCACACCTGGCGGCTCTCTCTCTCTCTCTCTCTCTCTCTCTCCCTCTCGCGAAATCGACGCGTACAAATGGTTAATATTAAGGGCAGCAGTCACGAAAAGGGCCGGGGAGAGAGTCAATAGAGCTATTAAGTCCGCGTCTAACGTTCCAAGACGGACGGCTTCATTGATGGCCGCGCCGCTTCCGCGTGTAATTTCAGCCGGAGCTGCTTCTTTTTTTTTTTTTTTTTTTTTTTTCTGCTTCCTATAAATCCGTTGTAATTAGCCGAGGGTCGACGCGCTTCGTTAATCAACGCGGCCGTCGCGCTTTTTCTTCACGCCGCCGCTTTCGTTCTGATGCCTTTGTTTGGAGCCTCCATCCCCCCCCCTCTCCCCCTTTCGAGGGGGTGGCGGGTAATTAATGGAAATTTCGTTGTTTAATCGCCGCGGCCGTAATTTAATATATTAATGCGACTTCGCGGTTTGTTTATTTCTGCTTTGTCGATATTCGTTCGCGGGATTTTAACGCGCCGACTAGTACATTTTTTTTTTAAGCGAATCGGTAAAATTATTCACACCGAATGCTGCGCGTAAACGATTTGCTGTCGAAGACTTTTCTGCCGTTTACCGATTTTTTTGTAAAATTATTCAATCGACGTGGAATGTAAATAATTACTGGAGACATTCCGCATTGGCATTTAATTCGTGTACGATTTTAAAAACAGGCTTAAAAAATAAGCCAATCGATAATGCATCGATATTTCCGCGGCTCTCTTTGTGACATTTTAAAACGTGCTTTTAATTTGAAATATTATTAATTGAATCTCTCGGCGCAATGAAACATATATCGGAATACTTATTAACTTTTGACGGGTCTAAAATGTTTAAAAAATAATTTCAAACTTTGATTTGATTGAACGTTAATACGAGAGAAAAAAAATATCTGCGCATTTAAATTGACTGTTTGAAATGCGTTTTAAAAATCTAGTCGCGACTTCATTAAACTGAAGTATAAAAAATAATTGGTTCGAAAAAAACGTATTTCAACGACTCGCAATTACAAGTGATTTAGATAAAAAAAAAAAAGAAAAAAAGAGCAATGTCATCTCCAGGGCAGCGAAAAAATTCAATTATCGCGTCGCGGAGCCCTCGGCCAATAAAGCAAAGGGACGTATATCTAAAATCTCGGCCGCGATCCCGCCAATTCAGCTCCTCCGCCGTTATATATCTCACCTCCGGCCGCGCGAGCCGTAAAAATATTGAAATATCGAGGGGGGCGAGCCGAGCGACAAGTCGGATCCCTCCCCCGAGCTGCTAAAAAAATGAAGCCCCTCTCTTTCTCTCCCGGCGCCGCGAAGGAAAACATAATTCGCGAGACCGGCGCTCCCTCCTCCTCTCGCGCACAATGCCTGCGCGAAAAACAATTTGGGTCAATTCGTTCGGGGAATATACTTTGGCCGCTTCTGAAAAATTCAGCACAATACGTCAAATCCCGGGACGCCTCGCGCGCACACACACACACACCGAGAGAGCCGAAAGCGGAGCTACGCACTCGGCGAATGAAAGTTTAACTCGCGCCCCGAGAAAACGACGAGAGGCGACGCCTTCGAGGCCTCCGTGTTTCCCGTTTCATTTGCTATTCATAAGAGATAGAGAGAGAGAGAGAGAGAGAGAGGCCAGGGCCAGTCGGGCTCCGCGTTGATGGCCTCTGGCCCTGCTATTAAACCCTGCCCAGGAGCTATCCCGCTTCTGCCTCGCTGCAGCGCCGCTTAAACTCGGTAAGGGGAAGGCCCGCTGAAATAACGCCGACTAATCTCGCGAATTTATGAGCCTCGCGGATCCGCCGACACTTTCTTATTCGGAGACTTGGATATCTCGCGAGTTTCGCGCGGATAATAAAGGCGGAATGAAGAAAAATGCCGGTTTCTCTCTCGAGCGGGGGGCTCGAGGGTCATTAATCACGGCGAGGAATACATTGGCCACGCCGCGTGGTTTTTGGCTGCTTACGATTCGGGAGTTTACGGCTCGCGGCTAATAATAATCTCGAGTTACTTTTGATCTGACAATGTCTTTTGAGTTTAAAAGGCGAGTTTACTCGACTGTAATGACGTCAATGTGATAGTCTGTGTGTGATGCACGCTTTATTTGCAATAGGCTAAATTTACCTTCCGGCTTTATTGCGGAGTTTGCATAGAAGGCTTTGATGCGCGATAAAATTTGAATTATTCCGGTTATGAATAGCTGTATTAGTGCAATTAAACGGATGAAAATGAAAGATTGCTTAAACAAGTGAATTCGTCAAATTCTGCAGGCGTCAATCAATCCGAGAGCGAAATTGGCGCATATTTAATTAACAAATTGTTAACCATAAATCATTTTTAGGGCGCATCAATTATCTGCCGGAAAACAGTTTTAAGCAAAATCCGGTAAATATTGAATTTTTATTTGCGCGCGAATAAAAAGTTCAGCCTTTTTATATTTCCGGAATATTTATCGGCTGTCACAAAAAAAAAAAAAAAACGTCGGAAAAGCAGCTCACCTTGGCTCGCTCATTTTCCAAAATAAAGTGAATCAAACAAAATAAAGTTTTTTTTTTTTATTATGTTAATGCTTTTGAAGGCTCTTATTGAGCCTTATAAGGGTACTTTACTGAAAGACAGAAATCATTAGACATAAACAATATATACATTTGATTACATTTTTAATATTTATATATTTGATCTTTTATATTATTCTTTACACTGGTTTATTCATGAAGTCGAGAAAGTTTACGATGTGCTTACATACTTGAGAGTTTGAATAATATAAAATGTTGACAATATTTTGCGGTAATAAAACTTGATTTGAGTTATTTTCTTTTATCATTATAAAGAGGACATTGCCAAAAAATGTGGTTAAGATCCTCTTCATATTCGTCACGTTGGGCACATATTGGAGTATCTACAATACTAACTCTTGCAAGAAAGAAGGCCAGCTTGTAGTGATTAGATCTACATCTATTTATTGTACAAAATAAAAGGTGACCCGACTCATATTACTATATTTGTCTGTATTTTAATCTACTACAGACGAATATGACCTTAGTTTTGGTTCATAACGTGAGGAGTTTCAGATCTTTTTCAAGGTAAAAAATCACTTTGTAGTAGTTTTGTTCATGACATTGGGTGTAATTATTTAGATTCGTATATAATTTATGCTTTAAATTAAAATATATGTCAAAGAAAAAAAATCGTGTTGACAAAATTCAAAAGGCAATTTAAAAGTCAAGGAAGGTACTATACAATGTCATGATCCAAATCGCTAAAAAGTCTTTCGATCTTGAAAATAAGCAGATCTTAAAATTCCTAAAGATCGCGACATTTCAAAGCTGACGTGATTGATCAAAATTAAGGTCACATTCCCGTTCAGCAGACCAAAATACATACGGATATAGCAGTTTAGTCTGTAGGTCCACCAGTCTATCAACATCAACATCAGCATCGATCTTACTCCCCTTAAGCGCTAATTGAATCTAAAAGCTCTCGCATTCAAAAGCTCATCAATAAGACCGTCGGAGACTTATAAGCTACATCAACCGGCCGGCAATCACCGAAATGCACCGACTCGCGCCGCCTCCATCGTTCGGGGACGTCGAAGCGAAAGTAATTTGATATCTCCTTCGCCCGTAGAGAGTGAGAGAGAGAGAGAGAGAGAGAGAAAGATGCTCCAGATTGCCGGGAACAAAGGCAGGCTTTACGATTGCGCGTATAATAAGTCTATTGGCCGTTGCCGCCACACCGCCGCCGCCTCCGCTTTGCCCTGGCAGCCTCGACGAGCTGACGATTTTGCGGGTTAAGCTGCATTTGTCGCGAGTAATACCCCGGGGGGATAGCGGCTCAACCGGCCGGAAACTCCGATGCGTTTAGGCTGATTGAAAGGCTAATTCTGACGTTTTTGAATGCGCGACTCGATGGTTATTGGCGGGGATTATGCGAGGGGATGATCAATATGTATTGTGCGAAGTACGGTTTCAATGTACTGATCGGTGACGTTTTTTCACTGATGCAAGCGAGCATTGTTACGTTATTCTGTTCGAGTGAGCTGTTTATTTTCGGATTTTTTATTCAGCATTTACAAAAGAAATACACCTATATGCCGGAAGCTTCAATTTTATTTTCGCTATTTAATATTAATGTATTAATTAACTAATTAATATGAATACTGCTATTAAATTTTGCTACTTTGTTAACCACGTCAAAGCAATGTCAATTGATATAAATTAATCAAGAATTACGTCAATAACAATAGTTTTAGTAAAATAATGTTTAAATAAATAATTTACATTGATATTAATATTAATCGTTGTAATTGAACTTGTATTCAAAGCTTCACGTTTTAATCTTCTTAAATACTTTCCCCGTCTGAAAAAGTAAAAGTATCGAATCTTGCTTCTTTTTACGCGCAGCCAACCGGTTCACCTACTTTTCTTCTGATCGCCTTGAAAAAACTTTGCATCAAATAATAAGCATATCACACATTTGTCAAGTTCTTTGGATCACTTTTTAAAAAAAATTGTAGTTTCACCTTCACGCAAACAAAAAGAAAAGGCGCAGTCTGAAACTTTTCTATTCGTTTTTAATGACGTGGCATTGAATAAAGAAAATTCTGTTAAGAATGTAAAATGTGTGTTCAGCTGATAAAATATAAACGCCTACAGTAAGTAAAAAAAGTTTTCTGCCCGCCGGAAAGCAGCAATTTCGAGCAGAAAAATAGTATACACACATTGGCCAGTAAAACAGAAAGCCTCAGATCACACGTTTGTCAACCTCGGCTTCGCCTCGGCTGATAATTACGTGTGAACTGAGACATTTCTTATTTTACTGGCATAGGTATGTAATATATTATCGTTGAATTCATTTATTATTCTTATTAAAATTTTAATTTTTAAAACATTGCATTTTCTCAACTTCTTATTCGTTATTCCTGGAATTAAAAATAAATTTTAATGTATACGTACGCATATCTAGATAATATTCATAATTTTATAAAATTTCTTCGATTTAATTGGATGCATATAATGAATGTACTATCAGTTAAGGTAATTTCATGCTTTTAAATACAAATTTGCAAACTCGATGTTTAAATTATTTTCCAATTGCTAAAAAACTTCTATATCTGTATTTACATACATTAAAATACTTCCAGATCAGTAAGACTTACAAGCGATATCGATTTTTCAACTAAAATATCTCATTTGCAGCATAAAGCAGCCAAAGATACATTTATTGTGCCGGCAGCGCTCGAACAATGTCCTAAACAGTGGTGGGTATGTATTATACACGTGTATAAAAGTCAGGGTATGTATAATATGTATGTATAATATTCTTCTATTTTATACACATGTATTTAATCATATGGACAGCCCGATTGACCGCCTTGTTGATTGGTCTGCATAAAATAGGCGCCAAAATTTTAATTTTTAAGATTGATCTTTCGAGGTAAAGAAGAACGTAGTAAACAATTCCTCATTCCTCAGTAAACAATTCCTCCTTAAAGATGTCCAATATCCATCCAAAAAAGGTCTTTAAGATGAAAGATATTTGAAAGAGCTTTTTCGGATGGACATTAGACATCTTTAAGGAGGAATTGTTTACCGGGAAATTTAAAACGGCTAAGGAAATTAGAGCAGTGATTTTGCGCTTTTGCGAGTGTTTATAACTGTAAAGATTATTTATCTTTACAGTTATTTACATGTAATTTTAATAATTTATCACAATAAACTAAGTTATAAATTTATAAGTTACTCTCAAATTGTACTCTCACTGATTTCGCAACGACCTTCCTTAAAAATCATTTAACAGATTATAGGTTTTAGACTACGTGATTATATAGATAATTGACTCTGATTCTCTTACTTTAATGTAATATAATTTTTTATGAAGTGTTTAAATTTAAATTTAATTTTATTCAATTAATTTAATTTTGTACATTTTATACATTTTGGATGTAGAAAATTCGACCTCATGTATAAATCCCACCGCTGATCCTAAAGCAACAAAAGTCAAGCAGAATTAAGCGCTTAAGCATTACCCGGCCGATCCACCGGAAGAAGAAGAATCGCCGCTCGAAGAGAGAAAGGCGAGAAAACCCGAGCCCGAAGACACTCCGTCCCTCCCTCTCACCCCGTCCCATACCGATGGGAAAATCGGCGTCCTCCTCAGAGGGGGTCAGAAGGACCGTCCCCGAAGTGCAATATGCGTAACAGCATAATCCTACTTGATTCGCGCGCAATCCTCGGAGGAAGGTGCGAGCGGCCGAGGGAGTAGCTGCTTAAGCCTCGCGCACTTGCATGCAAATACCGTCGTCGTCGTCGGGTATCCCCCCCCCCTCAGCGCCTATATCGATATATGCAAATATGTCCCGGATGTAAGAGTCGAATTGGCCGGCTACGTAGACACATGCGGCCACCCTCTCTCTCCCTCCTATCCTTTTCATCCCCTCATCCATATGCATGCGGAATTAATTTAATTACGCGCCGCACAGCCCCGGAGACATAAGTCGCGAGAATTTTCGGAGAAAGCTGCAGCGGCGGCAGCGGCGGCAACGGCAGCTCGAAGGTCGCTCGCAGAAATAATAAAGAAGCCGGCCTTCGCCTCGGAGAAAGGGAGAGGAGGTCCGGCTGTTTATGCACCAGGAGGCCGGGGCAGCAAACATTGAAAGCTCTCCCTCCGCCCGCGTTATGAAAAGTCGACCGGCTGTTAGTAATGGGGTCCGGCGCGCGCATGGAAATAAAAATAAGAGCCGGGGAGAAGACGTGTGTGCAAGCTCGCTGCATATCGCACAATGCGCCCAGAGGCAGCAGTCCACCCGCGCCGAGAGAGGCGAGATGACGAGCTGAAAGAAGCCGAGTGCAAAAGCGACGAGAGAGAGAGAGAGAGAGAGAGCTGCAGCGAATGTTATTGTGCTCGGGAATGCGTTATAGTTTGGCGAGCGGAAAACTAAAGTCTATTAATGATCAAAGGGCGCTGGGAAAAAGGCCTTTCTCTGCCTCTTTTTCGGGAAATGCGCGGAAAATTGGACGTGGATTTCTTGAGAGGTTAGTTGTTATTTGAGGAAATTGAACTGTGAGATGTACCGTGACTGAGCGGGTCAGTTCTCTCGATGTAAATATTGCTTTTCAAGTTTGGGGTAGAAATAACATTTTAAATGGTGTTCAAAGTAGTTAGAAAAATGGCTAAAAAATATATCGTAAATCGCCAAATTTATTATAAACTTTTCTCGATTAAATTATAAAATAGAATTTGGTCAAAAATAATAGCATAAGTAATTAAAATGTCGATGGTGAGGGTTACCCCACAGGTAAGGAATTAAAAAATAAAAACCTCAATTTTCTTTTCAACAAAGCGACGTTTCGCTAGCTAAGGTTTTCTAGCTTCTTCAGGATATCTTTATTAAAAATACAAATAATATACATTGTTAAAAACAGTTGTGAATCACAACCTACTTTATATATTACTTACCTACAAGGGGGGGGGGGGAGGTAAAATTAATAATAATATATAATATTCTGTTTTTTTTATGAGTTTGTTTTTTTTACTTCTACTACATTATTTGCCCCCACATATAATATTTATGCCCAATTTATTAGCAATGCATGGCCATTTTATCCAGACTAGAAAACTGTCGTAAAATTACTTAAAAAAAAAACGTTACATTAGGCATGGTATCTGACGAGATATTTGGCCAACATTTGACCACCAGTATAATTGAATTGGCCAATTTCTATTTTAAAAAAAAATGGAACCAAACTCTAAGAGGGTTGTTATTTTTTAATTTATTTTTTAGTTTATTATTAAGTTAAAAAGACTCGAATGGTCTTTGCAAGCAAAGCTTTCATATTTGCTGAACTGCAGAACCTTAAATTATTTATTATGCTATTTATTATGTTGGTGGAAACTCTCAATAATTAAATTGCAGCCATATGAGGTCAGAACGCTTGACCCAGATATACTTTTTCTTTTGTAATTTACTAATTAGCAAAGTAAATCAGCCTTTGAAACAGGTAATAAAAGATTAAACCCGATGTGATTTATGGAATAACAAATGGGAAATTATTATGTTATAACAACAATAAATATAATGAAAAATATTACTGAATCATAATAATGCACCTACCGAACAAATGGATATTTTGCTACATGAAAAATCCTTTTAACCCATTAATTAAATTTTAAAGGCACCGAGATAAACAAAAAAAAGTATTTAAAATGCAGTAAGCGTTTAAAAATACTGCTTTAACTCCTGAAGAGTTATTTAACTTGGCAAGGTAGAAAGTATACTCAAGACGTGTACTGATCAAATCTTGGCAATGTAAAATGATAAATTTTTTTAAGCCTTCAAGCATTCGTTTCTTCATTCAACCTTTTTTACTCGAATGCACCGCTATATTTACAGTCTGCGGCGTACTTAAAATTGTTTATGTATTAGATCTAAAAATTATAAATTTCGGGTTGAAACATACATTTCGAGCTCGCGCGGGGAATATCCTTTTTTTATTTGTTTTCCCGCGGAGTTCCGCGAATAGTTGAATCCACAAACAAAATGAACCATGCTAAAGTTAAATGTGACTATTCGTTCTCCGCGAAATCCTGCAGCGAACGGATAAAAATGCAAATTTTCGAAGAGAGCTGTGGTAGCAATTCACAATGAGCGCACGCACGTAAAATAAAATCATTTGAAGTTGCTTTTCTTACTAAATGGGTATAGACATTTATTCCTTCCACCGGGTATTACGCAACGTGCCCCCGTTTTAACAAAGAAAGGGGGATCCATTTTTTTTTAACGGTCCCACATTTCATCCGTAATTTAAGAAGTCATTGTACGCCGCCGCACATAAATTAAGCGACTAAATTATGCAGCAGGTAAAAAATTTATTATGTTTACGTTCTATCTGGCATGTTTTTTTTACGCAGCTGCGTTGCGCAACAATAATTTTCCAGGCTGCCCCTGCCATTCTAATGATGCTAATTATTAGTAAATTACAGGGACAAAAATCAAATAAATATTCCAACCGAATACAACGGATAAATTAGGTCAAAAATATATTTTCCGGCAGTAAAATTCAATCAATTACATTAAAAACCAGAAAAAAACTCATGGCTTTTCATCGAGCATACACTGAGAAAAAAATTTCATTGAATCAATGAAATCGGTAATCATATATTGGCACTTACATATTTAATCATTTA